>VZTZ01019581.1:0-13647 GCA_013400955.1 Drymodes brunneopygia
TTCTATGGAGACAACCCCAACACCTGTGTTTATATTTGGAGTGTCATGACACAGGCCTTATCCAAAATACAGTTATACAAATAAAATATAGTTATTGCAGTCTGTG
Source organism: Drymodes brunneopygia (assembly GCA_013400955.1). NCBI lineage: Eukaryota > Metazoa > Chordata > Aves > Passeriformes > Petroicidae > Drymodes > Drymodes brunneopygia. The sequence continues at coordinate 107 of VZTZ01019581.1, forward strand.
GGTCAGTGCTGTGTTTGAATACATGTATCAACTGACTGAACTGAAAGGAAAGCCATGGAATGTATAGGACACATGGAGATGGTTTATGGAGAAAGTTAATTCCTGGACCAAAACTGCACATTGTGGTTCTGTCTCTCTCAGCCATACAGTGAATCAGTAATGCTAAATCCTCTAAATATTTACTGTGGTGTACATATATCCCCTAGTAGCTCCATGGGTGTAAATAGGAGTGGTTTGGGAAATATCTTTTACAGCCACTATGGAAAGCTAAGCTTAGGCATTGAATCTGCTATAATTCTTCAGTCCTTTCAAAGACAGAATTACTACAGTTTTGACAAGAGAAGGACACAAGAAAAATAGGTGACATTTCCCCTCAATACCATTCTGATGGACTCCTAAAGTGCAGCCAATTCTGCTTCTTCACTTACCTAGGTATGCTGTTCGACAGCAGCATGACAAGAAATGATGAATTTGGCTCTTCGATAAATCAGTGAGGGATTAGGTTGGCCCAGCTTTGGCATGGTGAGATGACTGCTCCTGGCTCTCAGTGCCAGCTATTAGATTCTCTATTGATGAGAGGGACTCAAGCACTGTTTGAAGGTAATAAAATATAGTAATTTATCTTGGAATAAAACCCCATGTTCTGCTCACCTCCAAGTTTACACTAAATGTGTATGTCTGCTGTATGACCACTTTTGGTTTCTGGACAAAGGGTATTTTATTTTTCACTTGTTCTAAGGAAATGCATCTGTGCAATTGATAAAGAAGTGAACAAACTTTTACTCAGCAATGAAAGGAACATGTGAAATGAATGAATACTGTAAAATGGGTAGGTACAACCTCATGATAACTCTGGCTGTGGTAGGAAGGATTTGATATTGGTTGGTAGCTGGCAAGGGTGGGGCGGCATTATGTCTGAGCAGACTGATGAGCTTAGATGCTTGGTTGAAAAAGTTCAGTAAGGTTCTGTGTGACACACAGAGATCAGCTGTAGCCTGCTGGTCCCCCAGGCTTAGCTCAGTGGTGCTGATGTTATGTGGTTTACTCAAGAACTGGCCCAAAAGCTGGCTGGGTCACTTTCTGCTGCTTGCTTGTGCTCAGAGATGCCATTGCAGCACACATCCATGTAAGAAAGATCACCCTCCCCTGAAGCCAGAAGCTTGATAAAATATGTGACATTCCTCTTACTTAAGTAGCAATTGCAATTAGATTTCACTGTATCATGCAACAGTATTTTGAACAAGGAGAAAAATAGGTACTTCTTTTATCCACACCTCCAGTCTTATAGTCAGTGGAAAGAAGCAATCAATTCCTGAATTGAAGGACATGTTTACTAAATGCAGAGTTTTAGAAGTAAAAATACTTGAAATTAATTCTACTGTCATGATTTACTCACTCAGAGAGTCATCACAGGGCATTTTTATCACACTCTTTTGCTTTTGCTTCTTAGAATAAAGAGCAGCAAAGGAGTGAAGAGACCACGGCTATTTTCATACCAACTGTTCTGAATTATTTATTCAAACACCAGCAAAATCCTCACTCTCTTGAGGTCAGTCATTTGAATACAACCTAACCTGGAGCCAACTCTTTCAGTGAAAACTGTTCTGAGAAAACCACAGAAAGGATATGGTAAGTGTAATATTAACAGATTGACTCATGCTTATGTCATCAAGTTCAACACTTCCTTGATTTATGATGCTAGGACTGTTTTGTTATTTTTAAGAATAGTCCTTTACTGCAAAAATAATTTGTCTCATTTTTCAATAGCACTCACAACATTATGCAGGTCTGTAAGTTATTCCTGCACAGAACATTCATAAAGAAAAGATCAGGGATGCTTGAGGGGAATGACTTCTTTAGTCAAGTGGGGCCAGGCACTTCATTTAGAGACAGGCAATATGGTACCTAATGCACTTATCTGTGCTCTAATTCTCACTGAATCAAATACATTCATTCATTGCAAATGTTTGATGAGTGTGCATCATCCTCCTACTGTACCTCATTGATTGGGAAAATTTTCTTGCAGATGGGTTATTAGTACACTCAGTCTCCACTTATCATTAAATGTCTTGGTCTAACAGGGTAATTTTAAAGTTATATCACGAATATGTATTTTTGCTCTTCATTATTCGCTCTTAATTTTTCCTATGATTCTGCTGAGTTTTGTGGCCAGTTATAGCTGCCACCACTGCAATACTGTTGGCTATGTCTGCACCTCTTCCCAGAAAAAATGCAGGTGCTGGTAGCTTGGGAGAGGAAATGGGAGGAGATATGGGGTTTTTTTGGGGCTCCTCATCATAGGATTTCTCTTCTTTGTTCTGCTGCAGCACAGGGCTGCAGCCTTCAGCATGCTGTTCTCACACCTGATCACAGTTTGGTCACCAGAGGAATACACTTTGTAAACCACCTTCCTCCCTCTGCTGTCCTTCTGCGAAAGCAGACGAGAAAGAAGGGAACTGGGCAAGATCCTTCTGGTCTTGTAGGGCAAGTAGATGCAGGCCTGGCTGTAATGCTGCAGGACATCACCAAAGGGAAGGACTTTCTGCTCCTGCTATTGTAAATGGGATGAAAAAGAGGGGAACAACTTTGGGTTTGGCAAGGTTCCCCTATTGCTAGACTAGCCAGCATCCCCTTTTGTGATTTTTAATCAGCATTACGTGGACTGAACCCAACTTTTGTATAGATTACATTTGAGCATGAAAGAGTGATATAGGAGTATTATTCTGCTGGCTTATGTCTCAAGGGCCTCTCTCTTCCCAGGAAAAAGGGCTCCATTCACATTATTGGAATTCAGAATCCTCAAAAGCAGCCAAAGTTAGGGGACCTGGTGCCAAGCAGTAGAAGAGCTCTTCTCAAAGTGCATCCATTGAGTACAAGGAATATTTCTGTGTTTCTGCAGCCAACTTTATTTCTGATGCAAGACAAAGGCTTTGCAAAGGGACCAGATTGCCTGGCAGCAAATATATAAATAATATTTCAGAAGACACTGTGAAAATGAATCTTTTGTGGAAGCTGTGCAGAGAGAGTCTTGAAAACAATCAGGGGGTGAAATGGCAAGTAATTAAGGAACAAAGTATGAAAGCCACAATGTCTGCCAAAAAAGCAACAAACAAACAAAGAGCTAGAACATTGTTAATCAGCATTTGGATTAGAACACGAGATATGGGAATTCATTCAAGGAAAAGGAATGTGACTCTCTCCAGATAAAACAGCTACTGTTGTAAGATGCACTTCTTTTTTCTACTTTCCCTGACTTATTCTTGATAAAACACAAGAAAATCACAGCAGCTGAATCACAAGAATGTGCCCTTATATAAAGTTTTCTCCTTTCTTACTCTACTGAGGCATCAAGGATTTTGTGCATTATGTAGTTTATTTCAAAATATTCCCACATAAGGCTACATAGAATTAGCAATAATCAATATAAATCAAGGCACCTCGTCATCATCCTGAGGAGGTCACTGCTAAATAGTCTCTTGATTAGAGCTGACAATTCCAAACATAATGTTAGGCCTCCATAAAACACGTATGCCGATTTGGTCTCTCTCATTTTGCCAGTAAACATATGTTATTTGGATAGCTGTGCAGATCTCATAATTTTTTACTGAAAGCAGATATTTTGTTATGAGAGAGGTAATAAGTCAAGTGAACATGAATGACCCTTCTGTCCATACTGACCCATCCTACTGTGAGTAACAGGTACCTCAGCCTTCTATAGCCCAGGTGCATGGTATAAATTAGAGAGAGAGACCCTTGTAAAGCTTTCTGAGTCCTGAGACAAAGCAGAAACTAAAGTAATAATTCTGTGTGCTGCTTTTTCCCCCTTATAAGAGAACACTAAGAATTAAGAGCAAACAGATGGGAAGTTATTAGCAGTCTATCAGTAGTTATCAGCAGTCTCTGAGATACACCTTGCCTTGTAGATAGTGATTGACACCAGTCTCGAGGAGGATTCTAGAGGGATTCTGTGCAAATGGCATAAAAAGGAACAGAAAACATGTGTCACTGAGTTGGTCCAGAGGGCAGCATCACATTCACCACTGTGATGTAACAGATGTAGCCACTCCTCTGTGCTTGTATGGTTGTTTGGGGAATCAATCTGTACACCAGCTGCATAAGGTTACAAATGCTTCAGCCCAGGTTCAGGGAGATATTTAGCATCTTACAGTTCACTGAAATTAATAGTGTGTACATCCTGCTAAACCTTTATGAATCTAGTCTGTTCACATTCTTCAAACAATCAGTTTTAATTTTGCATACACAGCCCTTCCATTTCCCTGCCAGGTTTTTTGAGAAGTTCCTTCAGATTAGCTCTGGAGAAAAATTACATGAGACTGAAATCTCATGAGCAGCTGGGATGCACAAAGTTTTCTCCTGGACACATCATCCAGTTTAATTTCATCCAGAAGGAACACAGGTTTTGTGCTTTGAGACTGTTCTGTGATGTGAACCAGAAAAAAATTAAAGGAGACCACTGGGAAATTCTCTTCTGAAATGAATGCATGATCTTTGCTGTAGCTCTAATGCAGAGGTTCTTAAGAATGCAGCAAGGATTGTAAACAGTGGGGTGTTAGTCCAGTGTGGCTCTGCCATCCATCCATATGCACTGGATGATAAACTGACAGAGGGAAGATGGTTCATGAACATGGCTGTGGTAAACATGTCACTTATTTTGGAAATCTGTACAATTTATATAACCTAAATTAATGGATTTTTTCTGTTACATATTCCACATAGAATGCATATTTTAACATGTAGTATACATTTACACACAACAGCTAAATGAAAGAAACACTACCTTAACTTCAAATAGATTTTTCCCCATATAACACAATAAGCAAATACTATTCCACGAGGTGAAGTCACATAACTAAGGTAGTGTCCCAAATTTCTGTTTCTTTCATTTGTCTCAAGGAATTCATTAGAAGGTGGAGCAAGATCACTATCAGGCATTCTGAGGCCATCTTAACTTTTCACCTTATGGTTACTTCTCATGAAAAGCAAGAGTGTGGATTAAAACACTGCTTTCAGAGGAACTGCTAGATTTTTTCAAGAGAGAATCATTATAAGCTAAAGCATTTTCGAAGCCAAACACAAGTTCCAGCTTTAAACAGAAAATACATTAGAAACCACTTAAAATATTCCTCTCACTTTAACTTTGTCTGCCAAGTGGTCTCTCCCTACCATACGTGTGGCTGTCTGCACCCAACTATTTAGATCAGGGAGGTTTTACGCCTGGGAGTGTTATCCATCTTGTGAGACAGTTAAAATTGGATCTTGCTAAAAGGAGAAAATGCTTTCACCGACAAATACAGACCAAACACTGCAGCTTGCTAGAAGGGGTTATTTGTAACANGGGGTTATTTGTAATAGAAAGAGCCCTAATAACAGAAAGAGCCCTAATCCAAATGATAAAGAACCTCCTGGATAGAAACCTGTTTTTCTAGCAGCTGAAAATGTAATGTAGCCTGTCATTGATGTGTCATAACAGGAAAAAAATCAATAGAGGAAAAAGTTTCAAACAGGGAATTTAATTTAGATGGTGAAACAATAACACTGAAAATATTTGTATCCAGCTGGAAATCGGAGATGACTTGCAGTTGGATCAGTGTCATGTAATGTAATTTAGATGAATAACATCCAACAGGTATAGCTTAACTCCACATTGTGCTTCAGATCCTCATTTCTATGTTATTCTGAATGTCCTGAACATCTCCCTTCCCATCTGGTGGCTCTGACTTAAACTATTTCTCTCCTGCATACCTACTGCTGTATTCACAACAGGAAGCATCCAGAAGTCAGCTTCCAAAGTGGAGCTAATGGACAGGAAATGCAGGGACTACCATGCAGTTTTCTGTCTATATGATGGCAACGCTCCCTGTCTGCTGCATTGCAATCCCAGTTGGCAGCTCAGCCACACTCAAATGCTTGCTCACTCCCCTACTGGTATGGGGGAGAGATTCAGAAGGGTATTGCTACCAGTGTACCTGCTTTCCCAGTTTCTGTGTGCAATAAGCTCTTATTTCTCAAAAAAGACACACGTAACAGTTTGGCATCTCAGAATTTTTCAGCTTTTTAGATGGAATAAAAATAATGAGTAAGACATGATTCAAACCATACCCTGTTATTGACTCATTTATTATACAAAGGTTAAGTCTCTTTTCATGCCATTCAGACCCTTTTCCTTCACTGTTTATGTAAAACATATTCTCCAAGGCAGCTTCTGTTGACAGATCCAACATGCATTCACAGTTTCAGATGTAAACAGACACTGCTGGCAGATATGCCAGAAGTAGGATTTATTTTATGTTCTCACAATTAGCCACATAAAGTACATCAAAGAATGATTCCCAGCTGGATTATTAATACTGCTGCTATTATTATTGTTGTTGACAATGATTCAGAGAAATAATCAAAATGTGGATACTAAGTAGCCTGTGTAAGTGCAATACTTAAAGCCTGTGAGTGTTTTAATGATCTCATTTATACTTGCAGATATCCAACGTATCTGAAACCCCGTTATATAGATAATAGTTGCATCCAATAAAATTTGAAAAGCCATTGTGTTTGTTTACTGTGGTTGTCTTTGAAGCAAATGCAATTTTCCATGCCTACTTCATAGGTCAAATTTTCAGGCCAATGCATAGCACAATTTCAATTATGTCGATCTGAACTTACACAGTGTTGTACCAGTCATCATTTTTTTCCTGTTGGCAGAAGCGCACTTGATCTGGCACAAATAACTATGTTGCATGTTGCATAGTAGTTCAGAGAATAGGGAATTAATTATTTGGTTAGTTCTTCTTTGAATGAATGAAAGGATAACAGAGAAGGTACAGATGGGCATGGCCCCAAATCCAGCTTTGTAGAATTTGTAAATAGACTAGGTACAACTCACTGTTGATCATGATCCAAAACAACTGTCAGTATTTTCTGTTGTTCTTTTCATATATAAGAAGAGAGGAGAAGGGGCTCACAGGCTGCAAAACGTTGCATGCAGATATTGCAGTGGAACAAACTGCAGTTAATTAGGACCAAGAATCCTAACATTTTATTATCTTCCATGTGCAAATAGCCCTAAAAACAGCAGTGACTGAATGATTATGGAGGAGAAGAGCTAATAAATAAATGTAGGGTTACGCACAAGGCAACAAAAATATATTATGAAAGCAAACCTTATTAAGAAAGGTAAATAAGAAATTTGTCTTTGACAATACTTGTGAATAAAGATCTCTTTTTCTTCCTGGTCAATGAAGTCTTAGTTACTTCAATTTACTTTACTTTCTTGCCCTCCAAGATGTTTGCTAACTGGTTCAGCTGATATTCTGCACTGATTCCATTGATTGCAAACCACTCCTCCACATTTAGTGCTCATGGGAAACTACAGTGGGAAGTGTCCATATCACCAGTGTTGCCATCATAAGATCCACCGCTCTCACAAGGTGAACTTATTAAACATACAGCTGTTACATGTAGTGATCATATCTTGTCAGTACATCTTGTCAGATATCTTTCATCCCTAATTTTTCCTCATTTGGTCTACTTTGTTCTAAAGGTCATAAAGCTTTGGCTGGATGATGACCTACAGTCTCATTTTTCTTTTTTTTTGTTTTTGGTTTGGTTTGTTTTCTTCCATTGGATATTTCCAGGCTCTTTCTGTGTTATCCAACAGTCAGTTGTTCAGATGAGTGTTTGGAATGAAATATTTAGGCAAGTAATAAAATGGTTTCTACAGAGAAGCATCCAATATTTAGTAGCAGATAACTGAGCTGCAAGATAGCATTTAGATCACAAGTTAATCCTAATGATGTGATTGCAAACCTTCACAGCTGGAGCAATTTTCATAAAACATATTCAGCTGCTAGTTGAACTGGCATTTAGATTACATCTTCTAGAAAGAACAAAATACATACATGAAGGAAAGGTCAAAATTATCTCTTCCTCTGGGATTTTAGCTTTCTGTTTTTCTACTGAAATTATGAAACACACTGCACATAACAATGTCAATAAGAGTTTGAAAAATTCGTAACTGTCTGTCTAATTCCTGTTGACTAGATAAAATTTCATTCTTCAGAAGATGAGGCTTTTTCATGTGCAAAATTTTAATCCCTGTAAGGGTCATTCATAAAGGACCTACATGAAGTATATTTTCCAGTGTGTGGGACAGTGAGGGGAACAGACATGAGCAAGACAGGCAGATGGGACTTTTTTCTGCAACGTAGGTGACTTTCCCCTTCTTTTCCTCTTGAGTTTGATCAATATGCAAACACCTATTAAACAAGGATATACTCACAGGTTTGTTTTGCTTCAAGAGCAGCATTCTGATTTATTACTCCACTCAAGATCTTTCTTTTCTGTCTGTCACCTTTCCCTACAGTCTCCCTTCGGATGTTCACAAAGCTTTGACACATTCTCAAGGCAGAATAAAGGGAAGTGTGTAGGGGTGAGCTTAAGAAGGCGTCAGGTATAAACCATGTTCTCTGTTGTCACTGTTTCTCCATCTCTTGGTCCTATAAACCAGATATGGGAGACTGACTTCTTTTTGCTGTTCATCCTGTCCAACATTTCAAGGTTTTCTTGGTATAGTCAAGGTTTTCTTGGTGTAGCTCCTCAGAATATCAGACTCACCACTTTAGCTTTCTTTCTCATTATTTGTCATTACAGCATACTACTTACATTCATTCCAAAAGTCTGGGAGTTTCCTAAACCTTGATTCTGTCTATATTACAAGCTGAATTCTTGTTGACTCCTGATGAACTTGAAATCCTGTTAATTTCAAATATATTTTTCCCTCTTTGGTCTGAAACAGTCAGTCTTACTATCTCCTGCTTATATTGAAATATCTATTTTTGCATCCACTCAAAAGCCTATTTCAGTTGTGTGGTTGTGGCAAAATGTAGTTAGAAAATTAAATTTCTGTATATGTATAACTAATTTTTTTCTATTTCCTATTAACTGAGTATCTGCCTCTCCAACACAAAGGTTAATGAGGAATTAATTGGATATATTGTCTTAGATATGTCTGCAAACTGAAAAGCCAGGGTGCCTGTTTTGGATTGTCTTTCAGAATATGTGAAAATGTGTGATGTTCCTGAAGAAATCCAGTACTTAGAAGAAAGGACCAACTGGTTCCATTTATGTACTCTGAGAAATACTGGCGTACACAAAGAATGGCATTTTGTGAGCATACGAAAGCCTACTCTCAACCAGTTTGCTATCTTGATAATTTTGTGGTGCTGAAAACCTCAAAATTAATCAAAGACTAAATGAAGGAAAAAAGCAGAATGAAGCAGAGAAAAATCTGTGTAATCACTGCAGTGTACTCAATAGAGAAATCCAAACCTACTTCAAGGAAAGACCAGATATTATTTTTATATAAATATGTCCACTCTTTCTCATTAAACACTTGCATCACGTACTACAGTAAGGTCCACATTGGACTATGAGTTCCATAAATACTTAAAACATGGAAACATGATAATCCATGAATAAAATATATTTTCTAAGAGGCTGGGTTCTCTGGAAAGTGTAGTTAAAAAAGATGCCTGAAGGATACTTGCTAATCTCTCAGTGGAACAGCCTGTAATCTATGACTACATAAACTCTCATGCGTTTCTCAGAAACTACTTTGAGGATTCCTTTTAATAAAGTAATGATTGTATAGTGTGAAACACTCCAGGTAGCCTGAAAAAGGTACCAAAAAGTAAGCAGTGTACTCCACAGAGTGGAGTTTAGATCTGAATTACAGTGGGCTTAATCTAGTGCCTGCTATAACAAGTCCAGGAATTAGCTCTTTTCTGTTTCCTTGATATTGCTACGGTACACAAGAAAAAAATTAAAATCTTGAGTTACTTTTCACTGGCTTCTCCCCAGATGTCTCCTTTACCCAGTATTCCCCTCAATTTTAAAAAGCTCTTGGGATGCCTCTTTAGAATAAGATTATATTTAAATTAATTTCAGTCTACTTAAATCAGCATTACCAACATTACTAAGTCCCTTTAGCAAGTATAACATAGGAGAATACAATCACTGCAAATAGAAATTCAATATTTCCCAACTGTTTATCATACTGCTATAACAAATGTCCCTGATCAGTTATGACACTGCAGCTGCTTTGAAAGGGAGTTAGATGTAAAGGAAAGAAAATGTAGCACTTGTTCTTGTTTGTGACTATGTGTGGCATATCCTGAAATATTTTCACACAGAGGAAGTAATGATGAAGGCACAAAAAATTAGAGTAAGTGTAAGAGTTCCCAAGACCGAAAAGATAAAAAAGAACTGAGGCTCAAAGGCAGAGTGCCTTTGAAAAATCAAAGTTTAAATGTGTTCCAAAGTATTTAAAGTTCAGTGAAACTGCAAGATGAGAACCTGAATAACACTGTATCTTTAATGCATGGTTTCTCCTTCAGCAAGACAGTTCCCTTTTCTATCATTCAGTGTTTTGGTCTCATCAAATTAAACTTGTGCTTCTACTCAGTGACATGGAAGAGGGAACACTGGGAGGCAGAGAGCAGACACCTGACTGCAAACTACAGCTCAGTATCCACAGAATGGAGCTCTCTTTCACTCTTGTAATTGTTCAAAAACACACATTTTGTAGCCATCTATACTGCAGACTTAACATGATAGGGGCTTATTTAATTCTGAAGAAAACATGGTGTCTCTACAACTACACCTCCTGACAACATATTTACTTGGCAGATTTAAAGGCTGCCCTTCTGTTACAAAAAAAATAAATAGGCTAACCTTTTTAAATTACACAGAAATTCTGCTGTGCCTGTTCAGATCAAATTTCCAGTTATAGATGCTGTTTCTGTTTTCTGATTAGAGTGCCCCAAAGATGGTTATCAGCAGGACTAAAAACTTTTGATTAAATTTGGAGTCATGCAAGTTTCCACCAGAGAAAGCAGAACTTTTCTTAGGGTGCCTACACAACTTAGTTTCAAAAATCTATGTCCTTAACTCACAAAATGAACTGACATTTTAGAATTAGTGATTTTGTGACCTAGGACTACTGTATGAAATGAAGGTATCTTATGAAAACATATGTCCACTTGAATAAAATGTTTTCTCAGGGAAGGACATGATTTTCTGAGGAACATACAGTGCTTGTGACACTGTAGAGAATTGGAATGATAGTCAAAAAGATCAACATTTCTTGCATGGCTGTACTTGCTAATTTATTAAGGGATTGTAGGAGAGACCCTCAAATTCACTTTACCTTGCTAGAGTGCATGTCTTGGAAAGTACCTTAAAAGCAAACCAGGACTGTGAGACAGGAATGATTTAGTATTTCTTTTCAGTGAATGAGAAATGCTCAACACTTTCCAGAAATGAGGGTACCGATAATACCCTTTCAATGAGTCTGTCTTTCTCCTCTCATTTCTCAGGCCAGGGTTTTATACACAAGAGGAGTTAATGTTTCATCCTCCTGACTGTCCATGATACACCCAAATCCTCCTGTGGCTCCAACAGATATTGTGATTTCATTAGCAGTGAAGGATGGGTGCAGCAAAATAGAAACAGGAGGTTTGAAGAGGAATACTCTCTCCTGTAGTAAATCAAACAATAGAAATGTTTTGTAATTCACCAAAAAGAAAAAAACAAGGTTAGAGTATTGTTATGTCAAGTACTACTCATTTAAAGAATTTTCTATTATGTTTACCAAGAGTCAAGCTAATACTTAAATTCATGCATTTATTTTACGCACATTTTATGGTTTCGATGGATTTCCTTTAAAACTAAGAAACACTTCTCATTTTCCAAAAAGACTGTGAACAAAAGAGAGGGCATCTCATGCATTGAAAGTAATTTCATAAAAGTGCTGCTGCACATTGTTTTCTGTATGTTTGCTAAAAAATTTCTTACAAGCAGCAGAAGTAAGATCAAGGCACAATGATATGGGAATATTGTCTTTTAAGTTCTGTTTCCAATGCTCCTTTCTACAGCTTGTTATACTAGATTGAAATTGCCATTGACAGAGTTGGATAAAACTATTTTTTTCCCATTTCCTGTATTTTTAATAGGGGAACCCAATGTTTTTCCCATGTGCGCTTAGGTGTCAAGTTCAGATTGTATCATTAAACACACACTGTGAAATTAGTAGTTTCTAAAGAAACCCCAAAAATATTCAAAAGTAGTTGCATAGCCCTGAAAATTCTGTTCTCACTAATTCATGTCTTCAATACACCTCAGGATCAGAAAATATTAATATCTCATTAAATATTTTATTTTCTTTGCAGTAAGTGGCATTTTCAACGTGGAAAACTGGAAATATCTATCTAGATGTTCAGTGTGGTTCCCTCATTTTTAAACACATAAGCCTTTTGATTAATTCCTTGTTTTAGCTTAGTCACTTGTTTCAAAGGTTCATAATGTTACAGAGACCCACAGAGTTTAAAAAATGGAAAGTCTGATTTCATAAATACTTTAAACAGAAGGTCTGAAGATTTAAAATATTTTGGAAGAAGTCCTGTAGAAGTTATAAATTGTATTTAAAAATTGTGTCTCAAACTGATTTCTGTTTGAGGTCATGAAAGATAAGCTGAATCGTTGTCTTCTTTTTCTGCTGTCAAATATGCACAAAGCCAAGTAGATATTTGAAAGTAGACGAAGTAAAAAATGCAGTCAAGTCCGCAAACATCAAACTGTGATATGTTTGTTTGATTTAATTCCATGAGCATACTCACTTTAAGTTAACACCACATTTTCAACAAATACTTAGGAATTCTAAGCTAACAGCACTGTGGTTTATACCTTCAATAATAGTCTTTTTTCATGAAATGGTAGAGTGATGTCTGCACCTTTCTAAAATGTGCATGCAGCTTTTTGAATTCAAAGTCTCCTAGCTTTTAATGACATTTGAGATCAAAACACTTGGACGTATTTGAAGATGGCAGCTTATACTCTTAATATGGCTAAAGACAGCATCCTTAGGACAGTTATCTTTTAACCACATTGCCACATAGCAAGATTTTATATTTCATAGGAGCAGTTGACTGAAAATGATTCACCACGTACCTCCAGTCACCTCACACAGTCGCCACTGCCAGTACATCATGTAAGAGATATAATTTCCACACCCTATGGATATGTACATTAATGTAAATCAAGATAAGTACCAGTATAACAAAGCTCTCAAACAGCCATCATTTAGCTCCCAGTCTCAGAACATAAGTCTGCATTTTTGAATTTTCTTCTTTGTCTTGAGAACATTTTGTCTTGAGATGCTGTACAGCATCCATCACTGTCATTCCTATGAATAGACTGGATAAACATCTGTCAGAAATACTTTTGCTGCATTTGATCTTGCCTTGTGGCAGTCTTTCAAGCCTGTTGAATACCAGTCAGCAAATTTCTGAAATGTAGGTTTTGGACAGAATGAACAAAACTGTAACTGATTCTAGCAAGCAGTTCTCCCATACTAAATCTAAAGCTGTTTGAAGCCTACGGGTGTCAGGGTGGTGAATAAAAGAGAGTAAGAGAGTGTCAGGGTGGTGAATAAAAGAGNAGTTTGTTGAGTTTGTTTTCTTTAAAATACC
>VZTZ01019582.1:0-11973 GCA_013400955.1 Drymodes brunneopygia
ACTGAAGGGCTCTGTGCTTTCCTACCCTGCCCAGGTACAGTCTGGCATCAGCGTGGGCCTCTCACCTCAAGGCTTCCTTTGGCAACGCCAACAAAACCCTCTGGGTGTCCGTGTCCGTGCTGGTGCTGCTGGCTGCCCTCACCAGCTTCCTGACAGGGCTGTCCCTGCAGAGACCAGCAGATGCAGCCCCCGTGGGCACTGGGGACTCCTGGACATCCCTGCAGCAGCTGCTGTGGCCCTACACAGGACTGCAACACAATGGCCCTCCCCCAGTATAACCCCAGCCCTGCACTGGGGCTGGGCTTTATTGAAGGGTTTACAGGTTTGGATTCCTTTTGTTGGGCTCTGGGTATTTTTTTTTGGGAGGGGGAGATGAATTTTTTTTTTTTCTTTAAAGCATGACTTGAAATGAAAAAAAATATATATTTTTTTTCCCGTTCTGACAAAAGTCATCTTTAAAAGCAGCTAAAAAGGGGTCTCAGCTCTGTGGAGGTTTAGAGTAGAAGAGCAATTTTGAACGTAGCTAACAATAAACATGTCTAGGTGGTCCAGCCACAGGAGAATAAAGAATTTATTTTGCTTGAACAAAGATAAAATGTTTGCATTTTAGAGCCTGTTTCAATGATTTGAATAGAAAAGGATTTAAGACTTGAAATGTAACTATGGAAAGCTTTTGATAATAAAGTTTCAAAGGAAAGTGTGGAGTGTCTCAGAGTCTGCTGAAACTCTGGCAGCGAGGAGCAGCTGCTGCACAGAATCAATGAACAGGAATCCACTCTGGATTATCCAGAACCCTTGAACATTAATGGTAGAGTGTGGAGTCAAATTCAGACTCTTCCGAAATTCAGACTCTTCCGAAATTCAGACTCTTCCGAAATTCTGAATTCTTCTGAAAAAGCACAGTCCTGCCCTCTGAGTGGGGCTGGGAATTTTGCCCATTTATTAATAATAAATAAGTGAGATCTGTGGGCTGGCTCAGCACTGGAGGCCACCAGGACCCAGTGATTCCACCCTGAGCAGCCTGGAGCTGAACCCGCAGGGATTTTTGTTTTTACACCCTGCTTTTACCTTTCACCTGTGGAAAACTGGCAAACCTTGCCTGGTTGCTCTGCTGCTCATGGGGACAGCAGTGACAAAGCCCAGGAGCAGCTCCCAGGGCTGCTCCCTGTCCTCCCTCACCTCCACCTTGGTGCAGGACCTGAGGTCCAGGACCTGCAGAGCATCGATGTGGAACAAACCCCCAGGGGCAGCAGATGCTGCAAATCAACAGCTCTTGGAGTCCCTTCTCTGTCCCTTGGAGTCCCTTGGAGTCCCTTCTCTGTCCCTTGGAGTCTCTTCTCTGTCCCTTGGAGTCCCTTGGCTCCTCCTGCAGCTCTGCATCCCCTGAAAGCTTCACCCACCCGAGCAGGAGTGACCTCAGTGCTGCTCAAACCTCCCTGGATTTTTCTCTCCGCAGCATCTCAGCCCCATCTGCTGGTGCTCCTCAACAATCACTGGAGCGTGGGAAGGGCAGAGCTGGGCACTGAAAAGCTCTTCTGGCNTCAGTCGGACACAAAACACTCAGGTAATTCAGGAGCTCAGCCACCAAGGCCGGGCAGAGAGCAAAAAGAGCCCCAGCCTCTCTTTATTCTTATATTTATACCTTTTTACAGACAGTTATGGATTGGACAAAGAGGTCACCACCTCTGAAATTCCATAGGTGAGAAACACAGCCCATCACATTCTCCAGCCCAGAAAGAAGAATGAAAAACAACATCCAAAGTACAAAATAATCCTTAACCAGTTATAAAAACACAGATTGTTTACACAAAATTTATAAGGACCTTTACTACCAACTATAAACACAGCACTCGAAAAAAATCAAAACAACACAAATACAGGGGACAAAAAATACAGGGCACAAAAAAAACCAAACCAAAGCACAAAAGAGCACGAGGAAATGCACATTCCAGAGCTCTGCTGCCTGCTAAAACTCCAGAACTGTCAGGGAACGTTTGTCCCAGCTCTCCT
The DNA here is from genome assembly GCA_013400955.1 of Drymodes brunneopygia. Classification (NCBI taxonomy): domain Eukaryota; kingdom Metazoa; phylum Chordata; class Aves; order Passeriformes; family Petroicidae; genus Drymodes; species Drymodes brunneopygia. The sequence goes on from VZTZ01019582.1 coordinate 2,011, forward strand.
CCCTGCTTTTTGTCCCCCAGCACGGGGCTCATCACTGTTTCCCTGCCATCCCAAGGACCCCAAACCCAACACTTCCCTCCCTCCATGGGGTTTGATGATCCAGGTGGGTCCCTCCCAGCTGGGAATGTTCTGTTCTGTGATTCCAGCACAGCTCCAGGGGACAGGGAGATGCTGTGCTGGAGCAGGGCTTCCTGCACTCCTGGGAATGATGGGATAAATCCTTCTCCAGTGGGAAGGAAATACAGGATAAACCAGGTGGTTTACCTGGAAATACAGGATAACAGGTGGTTGGTGCTCTACACACCCCATATCCTACACATTTCCTTTGGGAAGACAGCCCCGAGCTGGGAAAGGTCACCCACGTGCTCCTCATTCACCCTCCACGACCAAAACAACATCACACCCTGGAGCCACTCCAGACAGTGCTGCAAAGCAAATTATAGCCATCAGTTTACAAATGGAGAGGCTGAAACCACTCTGGAGACAGAGATATGGATGTATTTCCTATCTAAAGAGAATATTTAATTTTCCGTTGTTAAAAACGAGGTGTAGTCTCCTGTTAAAATTTAAAGGTTTAATAAGAAGACAATAAAGGACAGGGTAAAAGGCTTACAACGTTTAGGTGACGCTGGGAACCCTTGGCACGGAGCTAAGAGTACGTCTGACATGAAGAAGAAAAGACTCTTTTTTTATATTTTTTTTATTGCATTAGCTTGTTACATATTTAAATTTATTCTACATTTTCCAGGTACTCATTAACCTGGCTCCGCCTTGGGTCCACCTTTTTAGAGCATGAGTAGTTTCTTTTGGAGACTTTAATATTTTTTTTTATTCCTCGGTGTCTAGTAGATGGTTGTTGTTGATAGGGATGTTTAGTAAACGGTTATTGCCTGATAGAGATGTGCTGGGGCAGGAGTCTGTTACACTCATGCTTATCTAATTAAACAAGAGGTTTAATTATCTTAAGCCAGGTACTTTTAACCCAACTACATTTGCTACTACATCTAAGCTAAAACAAAAAGCATTAAAGCGTTTAAAAGTTATTATATTTCTATAACAAAAGCCACTTCCACACGCAAAGCATTCATTATTTGCAAAAAGCCAACATTATAATATGCATTTATAACACCGTGAATAAATTTGGGGAGCCTGCAGTGGGAGCTGGCCTGAGCTCGCTCAGTGGATTTTCCTTTCCAAAGATAAAGGCAATGTTTTGTCCAGTGGGTTGGATCCAGACAGTGGATAACACCCTGACCTGCTCAGCTGAGGGGAGGGGCTTCACTTCTTGTGAGAAACTCCTTTGAAATGACCCCATTTTGTGTCAAAAATATAAACCCTCCTGAGCCTTATTCAGCTTTCTGCAGCAGATTTGGGCAAGGGGCTTAGGGGGAGCCTGGTGCTGTGAGGGACTGGTTTGAGAGCCCACACCTGCTCCCCAAAATGGGCTGAATTTGGAGGGATCATGGAATCACAGAATGGTTTGGGTTGGAAAGGACCTTAAAGATCCCAATGCCCAAAAGCCATGCCCAGAGAGGGGGAGGAGACACTGCAGTGCCTTGCAGCCTTCCCTTATTTGTTTGGGTCATGACAACATGATTTATTTTACCTAAAAATATCCCTCTGGCCCAGGGAATAGTGCCCTGAGGATATTTTCCAGATGGGCTCACGTTTCTGGGTGAGGTGATGCCCTGGCACCATGAGGGGAGGGATCTGCAAGCCCACACATCCCTGTGCAAGTGACCCTGAAACAATTCCATGTCCCTCCCTGCTCTCAGGACAAAGCAGGAAGAGCCAATTCCCTGCATTTTGTTGTGGTTCCCAGCACCCCTCAAAATCCTGCAAAAAAACTCTCAGGCACACGGGAGTCAGAGGTTTTTCTTTTCTGACTTTTTGCCCCTCAGCTTTTCCTTCATTTTTCTTCAGAAAAAAATGCTTTTTAAAAAAAAAATGGGGAGGGATTTGAGGACTGAGAAACTGCAAGCTTTGCTGCTGTTCCTTATTACCTTGGGGTTCTGTTTGGTGTTTTCTTTTTATTTCCCACACTTGTTCCACCACGAGGAGCTGTGCAAGGCTGAATTTGAATTCCCCAAAAATTCTGCCGTTCCAAACACCCTGCGATTTTCCAAGGCCCTTGGAAGGGGCAGCCTGACCAGGCAGGAGTTTCTGTGTCCCCGTTGGGAATGGAAACCACACTTGGGAAGGATCCTTTGGACTTCACCTGCTCCCGACTCCCACGAGAGCAGCCTCCCCCAGAGAGCATCCCCAAAACACCACCGTGCACAGCTCCGCTGCTTTTAGCTTCACTTAATTTTAGCTTCACTTTATTTTGGTTAACCTCCTCCAGATTGGCTGTTATTTTCACCCTGGAGCCAGGGGAAAGCAAAACTGTTGTTATTTTCAACCCTGGAGCCAGGGGAAAGCAAAACTGGTGTTATTTTCACTCTGGAGCCAGGGGAAAGCAAAACTGGTGTTATTTTCACCCTGGAGCCAGGGGAAAGCAAAACTGTGCGGTGCTGATGGAGCTCTCGGAGGAGGCGCCTGGGTGGGTGAAAATTCAGGGGAAATGTGGTCACTGCCGGTCAGTGCAGTGGTCACTGCTGGTCACTGCAGTGTCACAGGGCAGGGCACGGCCACGAGTCCCCCCAGCGGAGTCCCCAAGGCTGCACCTGCCCCCGGCTCTCAATCCTGGCACAAGGAGCGCCTGTGCTCCCCTCCTGCACCTCCCGGGCACGGCGCGGGGATTAATCCCTAATCCCAGCCTGCCGCTGGAGGCGAGGATGTTTTTCCCTCTCCTCCGGGCTGGCAGGTGAGCACACACCTTGCCCACAGCCCTGCCGGTGTTTGCCGACGGGAGAGCGCTCCGGTTTTCCTGCCCGGTCCTCCTCCCTTATCAGCGCGGGGCTGCTGAGGATGGAGCATTGGGGCTGATGGCAAAAGTTACACCCGCGCTGCCAATTCTGCTTTTCAAACGGAAACCAAACAAAGTTAAATCTGACACAACGGCCGGGAAGGACGTTGGGGGTGTTGAAAGACCATGGAGCTTTAAGGAGGGGTTGAGCTGCAGAAAACGCCCCGTAATTAACTCAGCCACCCGCTGGAAACCGGGAAAACCTCAGTCAACACCGGCGGCTCGGGCTGCGAACAAAAGGACTCTGTTCCAGCGGGTAAATACTCACTCTGAACTCGGTAAGTGCTGGGTGCTGGCATTGGTTGTGTCAGGGGCAGTGAAAATGGCCCGTGGATGTTTTTCCCCGGTGTTTTGGTGCCCTTGTTGATGCCGCTCTCTCTCACAGCGCATCCCAGCGCGCAATAAATTTCCCTGGGGATGCGAAGTTTCTGCTTTGCGTAAGTGTTGTGGGATTTCTGGCTCACGCAGCGCCTCCAGCACCTGGCAAGGTCAGTGCTTAAGCATCTGCTAATCCTTGAGCCTCGGGCTGCGGCTCGGGAGTCTGGAGCGCTGCCCAGCGCGGATGAACCGGGACTGAGGGATGGCACCCACAGGAGAACCAGACGGGTCTGCTGGCACTCACCCAGGCAAACACGGAACCCCCGGCAACGCACAAAGCAGGAAAAAACCTCCGCTAAACGATGTTGTTGTGACCTGGCTGAAGAGCACACGATGTGCCCAAGCCCATCCCTCTGCGGGAGGATTTTCGCCTCTTTCACCGGTCAGTGCTGGCGGCTCAGAAACCTCAGCCAGCCACACGCTGCTCCCAAACTGCTGCAGGTTCCACATCGAAACAGTTCCTCTCCTTCAAGAAGAAACATTTAAATGAAAATGTCCAGCTCCCCACAGCTCCAGCACTCACCCTAGACCATCCCCTTCCTTGCATTGGCACCTTGGAAGAGCAGCCCTGCATCAATAACGAGCCAGGCAGGGGTTTTGGAAATGGACTTCAGCATCTATATTTACAGTCCGAAATGTATTTTACTTCCAAATAGCCTCGCGTAAAGAGCAATTCACATCTGAAGAGTCACGGAGTGCCGTAATACAGCAAATATCCTTAAGGACCGAGGGAGGAACAAAAGGCTTGCAATGACCTTTATTTGTGTAGGAACACAGAGGTCTCTGGGTTCGGGGTTAAGTCCTCGCTGCTTTATTTACCTAGGGCTGAGTGTGAGGCTCAGAGCATTTTGTCTCACGCTGCCCCAGAGCTGGGAAATGCTGCAGGTTCTTCCCTTCCTTCAGGAAAACTCACCTTTACGGCCGTGAGTGGAAACATCAGCCTGACAAGAAACAAATGTTTACAAATAAATGCAAACACGGGGATGGGGACAGTCAAACACCGAGCATTCCTCACCTGAGCTCGGTACCCGAACCAGACCCACCCGATTTACGGGCACTGGCAGCTCCCACTGACCACAGCATCGCAGGTCTGGGGCATCGTTAGGAGCTATGAAATTTGTCCCAGAAAATCATTGCTGTAATTGGTGAAGTTAGTCTGGGATTTTCCAGTGATTCAGGGCTTTCCGGCATTTCTGTCAAACTGGGGTTCTGGCCGGAGGAAGTGACTTATAATGAGTGTAGAAACTAAAAGGAAATGTGGAGAGGTGAATTAAAAACACAGAAAAATTTTGCGAATTTGACATTTTTTCTAAGCAGACATTTTCCCTCCGACTCAAAAGTAATACTCCTTTTGAAACAGCACTTGAATTTTGAATATGGCTAAATCTATTTAAATGTGACAGAAATTAAAATTATTTGATACAGTCAGCATGACACTTTACAATGTGATCCAGCCCAATTTGGCGGTGATGATTAATTCAATACACTCTAACTCTGGGCTTGGGCCAGGGAAAGCTTTTGCAATCTCAGGCTCCTACAGAAAGGGACAAACAAATGCTTGATTTCCGTGTACTCAAATGATTCCAGGTCTCCCTGCCGCCAGCTGCAGCTAAGCTCTTGGTAGAGTTGGCCCATGCAGGCCATTATTGTGCAGAGCAGGTGGCTGCTGGCCTTTTGTCCGTGGTAGAACACCTCACTTTGGGTTTAAATTATGTAACAGCCGTCCTGCCTTCTCTCTGAAGGTACCACGCTGTTCCAGTTCCCCTCAATGTTCCAATTTCCCTCACATCTCCATTATTAATCCACTTGCTGGACATGACGTTTATTATCACACTTGACTCAGCTGGCAGAACGTATCAGAGCGCATAAAGGAGGGTTGGTGCTGATCAATAAATATTGCAATGTCCTAATGCCTCTAAAAGGATTTATCAGTTTCTGCCAACTTCATTTTTTTTTAAAAAAAAAAAAGCTCTTGGTAGAGGCTCAGGCACTTCATTCCAAGGTATGAGTGTCTGCTAGCAAAGCCACTCACTGGTTTTATTCTTCTTCTTGCCTCTCACAGAAATTTGATCAAGAAAAACCTGGGAATGGGAGCACGCTCTGCTGTCAGTCCCATTGAGGATCTTTGGGAATACCATGGCCCAAGAAAAGCAGATGTTTTAAGGGTCTCAGGAGAGCACCAGGCACAAGAAAAGCAGGTGTTTTTTAAGGGTCTCAGGCTGCAGTCTGGCTCCTGGCAGGAGAACACCAGGCAAGGGCTGCTGGCTGCATCACAAGAGGGTTTGGTCTGCTCTTCCAAAGGCAGGGGAAACTTGTGTTTGGCTAAAACCAAAGTCAGAGGAGACAAGGCAGCAGCTGAGGCTGCTGAGCATGAGGGAGGAGAGCAGCTGTGGGTGTCCTCCAGCCCAGGCAGAGTCACCTCCCGCAGCACCCCAGGACTCCCTGATGTGACCCTTGAGGAGCCGCTGGATGGAGAGGCAGGAGCAGCCCCTGTGCCTGCAGGGGACTGCCCTGAGCGAGGGTCCTGCACGTGTGACACCTGCGAGACCCTGCCTGCCTTCCTTCCTCCCCCTGGGCTGTGTGCAGGCAGCCCTGGCTCTGCCCCCTGCCCTGCCGTGTCCCCTGCCCTGGTTGTGTCCCTAATCCTGGCTGTGCCCCCTGCCCTGCCGTGTCCCCAACCCTGGCTCAGTCCCCTGCCCTGCCGTGTCCCCAACCCAGGCTGTGCCCCCTGCCCTGGCTGTGCCCCCAATCCTGGCTGTGCCNCGGCTGTTCCCCCTGCCCCGCCGTGTCCCTCTCTCCTGACCGATTGCAGTCCGGGACAATCTAATCGCCGGGTGCCAGCCACGCCACGCCGCGCCCTCCTCCGTTTTCTCTCCTCCCTCCTCCCTTCCCACCTTCCCGAGCCCTTTCTGCGCCCGCCTGGACACCGGTGCCGTGACTGCGCTGCTTCCACAGGAATAAATCCCGTGCGAGCTTTTCGCAGCCGCAGGGCTCGGCCCGGGCCAGCCGCTCGCTGCCTGGTTTGAAGCAGGGACAAGGACGAGCCACCTGAATTGTCACAGCCACCCCTCCCGGCTCACACCGGAGCCGCCTCAGCGGTGACAGATGGCAGGGAACTGCTCATCAACCCAAAACGCGACCGAAAGCTTGGGAACTGTTTTATTCGGCTGATTTGCAGCTGTCAAAGCAGCTCAGAGGTGATGATGGTATTGCTCTGTCTTGCAGAGGAAGGTGATTTGCAGGTGATTTACACCTTGTGCTCTCCACGGGTTAATTGGGCAGATTATTCGCTTCCCACAGCCCGATTTGGCTCCCTGAGACCCCGCATACCCCAGCCCTGCCCTGTGAGTGGGGCTGGATGCCATCCTGGGGGTCCTGCCCCGCTCCAGGCTTCAGGAGCTGATGGTAAAACAGCCCGGAGGCACACGCGTGATCTGAATTCTGCTGCTTGGGTACATCCCCGTGTCCAGAGACTAAGATTTTACCGTCCCTGCTGCAGCAGGGGACACAAATGCTGGCTCTGGCACTCTTCTGGAGAGAGTTCTGGACTCCAGACCCTCCTTCCCCGCTTTGTCCCCGTCCCACGCACGGGGTGTGTGCCCGTGGCAGAGCTGCAGGTGCTGCCTTGCCCTGCGAGCCCCCACGATCGCGCTGCTGGCTCCTGAGCGCTCCCAGGGGCTCCACAGAGCCCATCCTGCCCCTTCTGCATCCCAGGGCTGCTCCCACCCAGGGAGCAGGCAAGGAACGGCATCCCAGCAGGATGCTCCAAGCAGGATGAGCACGGACACCTTCAGCAGCAGCAACTCTCTCATTAATTTAGACGCTGCTCGGCTGCGCAGACGAAAATATCTTGAAATCTTTTAAACTTAAAATTTGATTAAGACCCGTCCTGATAAAAGAAATAACGCATTATTGGTGCGGAGAGGCAATTTCGGATAAGTTAATTTCGGGGAAAGCGCGGTTTTTTGTTTAAAGCTGTGTCAGTATTTCTGTGGTGGAAAGGTTTGTCACAGGTACAACGTTTGTAACTCATTAGTAACATTAATATCGTGGGAATCAAAACACGCGGCTGGAAGGCATCTCTAAAGAATTCGTGTTCAACTTTTGCTCCGGGAAGGATTATCTCTATCTAAATCACTGTCGATTATCACCTAACCTGCTTCGCAGAATCTCTGGTGATCTTCCAATAGCATTTACTCCACCCTACAGCAGTCTAGCAGCCAACGGTGCTTTCTAAACCAGAGCCCAAATTTCCCTTCTTTGTTCCTGCTCATTAAGAACTTGTTAAGCAATCATTGCCAGGAACCATTTAACAAAAAAATTCCTCCTGCTTGAGGGTACGTTGGAAACTTGCTCTGCAACACGTCAGCAGTTCAGGTACGGGCTGCCTTTTTTTTTTTTTTTTTAATTGTTTGTTTAGGGTTATTTTAATTCTAAAATTTTCAGTTTTGCATCTTTAGTGACCGGCGTCCGCTTTGTAAATGATCTCCCTTGGCATCAACAGGTGCGGGGAGCTTCCGCCTTCCCCTGCCCCTCCTCCTGCCCGTAATTAGCGGTCCCTGAGGTCGCGATGTCTCTGGCCGGGGTGGGTCACCCGTGCCACGCATCGCCACTCGAGCGCGACAGCCCAGGTACAGCCGCGCTGGGACGGCTCGGCTCGGCTCACCCGGCCGCGGGGGAGAGCACGAACTCCCGGCAGCGGGAAGGAGAGAGCGAGGTGGGGGGGATAAAAAATCCTCAGGGCGATTTTAGGTGGCACGGTGGGAATTAAAATCCCCGGAGCGCCCGGCCGNCCGGAGCGGCGGCGTTTGGGCCGCGGGGAGCGCAGGGCAGCCCCTCTCGGGTCCCCCGCACCGCTGGGATGTTGGTGCGGCGCTGTCGGGGGCAGCAGCTCCCACGGGCTGCCAGGGCTCCGTCCTGCCCCGGCAGCTCTGGGGGCACGCTGGAAGGGCCGGGAGGAGCGAGAGGAAAGGGTCGGGGCTGGGAGGGAGAAAAGCGGAATTCTGCTGTGCCAGCGGTGACTAAGAGCACTGGCTTGGCTGAGAGGATGGAAAGACATCACAACTGGTGAGCGGGGAGGGTGCGTTTGGCCGCCGTGATCCCGGGGCAGACGTGCTCTGGAAAACGTCGGGAGTCTGGACAGGGAGAACTGGGGAAGGAAGATGGAGACTCACAACAGAGCTGTAGGAGAGGGGGAAGAGAGCACCTACTAAAGAGGCATAAAAAAAACCCCCTGAAGTCCTGTAACTGTAGTAACCCCAAACTATTAATGCTGCTGAAAGAAGGCGAGTTTAGAAGCTTTGGCTAAAAATGAACGATCCTGGCTAAGGGAATATGTTGCTTTCTGATGCGTGAGAGGATTCTCAGAATAGACTTGGATGTTTCTTAACTCTGAAGAAACTGTCTCCAGCTTCTGCTGAGCTCGGATGGTTCTGCACTATTATTCATCACGTTTGTCGCAATGGAAGCCGGAGGAGCAAATCTCAAGGAACTCAAGCACCGCTGGGTTTGGGTTTTGCAGCGATCCCAGCAGCGTGTGGGGTGAGTGGCTCTGCAGGAGGAAGCAGCGGCTGCCGAGGCACCGTGAACGCCCTTCCCTTGTTCTCGTGCGCTGTTTGGCAGCTCACAAATGGCCATCACCCTCCAGGGCAGGAACGTGTGAGGCTGAGTGTAAAGCACTCTGCCTGCCCGGTTTGGCTTTAGGGGTGCAGCTCAGGGAGCGGCTGTCCCTGCTGTGCCTCGAGGTTTCCTGCTCACGGGGTTTCTACTGACCCTCATTTGCTCTCTCCATCCAATGGTGGCTCCAGTGAAGTTTTCCCTGTTCAGGGGCATCACTGTGCCAAGTGACCATGCCCTGAAGCTCAGTGATGCCAGAGGGATGCATCCCTGCTGTTGGATCTGCCTGTGCCAAAATTTGTGTCTGTGCCACCAGGAAGAACATCCAACCCTTCAGCAGAAGGGGCCTTTTGCTGCTTTCCCTTCAGCAAGGCTGGCCACAGCAGGAGCACCAAGGAAGGAGGGAGGGAGGGAGGGTGTGGGGCCACTTCCTCCAGCAGCAATCAGCCCTGGCTGTGTCATCAGCAGATACTTTGGCACAAAGTGCTCATGAGTAATTCCTCTCTCTTACTTTCCCTTGGTTTGGTCTCCAGCACGCAGAGGGGCCCCTGTGCCAGCCACGGTCACCACGAGGAGCCCTGCAGAGGGTCAGGCCAGGGGGTCAGAGTGCCCCTGTGCTGGCAGTGCCCTGCTGGGCTGGAACGAGTGACAATGTGTGGTGGCAGGAGAGACAGGGACACCCCTCTGTCTCTACTGGCAGCCCCGCAGTGAATCAGCAAGGCTGTGCTGTTCCTCAGCTCCCTAAGGCTTGTGCTTCCCAGCTTTGTTAAATCTTGGGCTGGGCCTTCTGGCTCTGTGCTTCCTTTCTCTGCCCTCATCAGGGGAGGTGTTTTACTCCTGNGGCGGTGCCGGGGGTGGGGCCGAGCCGCGGGGCGCTCCGGGTGGGGACGGGTCCCTCCCGAGGGGTCTCCCCGACCGGACCCGACCCGACCTGACCTGACCTGGGGGGTGGCCCCGGGAGGGGCATCTCGGGCCCGTCCGGAGGTGGCAGCGGCGGGGGCGGCGCTGGAGCCGGGGCTGCGGGACGGAGCCGCTCCCGGCCGAGGTGAGCCCGGGGCTGC
>VZTZ01019582.1:17342-29633 GCA_013400955.1 Drymodes brunneopygia
CTGTGCCTGCTGGCATTGCTGTGGCACTGTGTGAGAGCTGTCTGTGCCTGCTGGCATTGCTGCTGCCATGTGCCACACCAAAGGCACTTTTGAAACAACAAACACGTTTATTCCTTGCTCCGTGTGCCACAGGAGGAGCACTGAGCTGGGCAGTCCCCATGGAAAGCCCAGCCTGGGCTGGCTGAGGGAGGAGCTGGCTCTTGTCTCTGGCTGCTCTGGTGCCTCTGTGCTCCCAAATCACCTCTGTGCTGCCCCAGCAAAGTCCTAAAGCTCCTCTTCCTCACCAGGGAAACCTCTCAATGTTTGCTTTGCTTTTTGGGCAGAGGCAAAGCCCTGCTAAGGCAAAAACAGTTCCATGTTTGCATTGGTGTGGCAGCCGTTCCTCAGCCTGTGCCTCCTGCTTTGTTTCCTCCACTGGAGCTGCTGGATGGGACTCAGGGCTGCATCACCCCCGGCAGCTGAGCAGCTCCTGGTGAGACCCCATCACACACCACGGGGAGAACTGCAGCTTTTCCTCTGGCTTTAGGGGTGTTTGCAGTGCCCCAGAGAGCCCTGGGCCTTCCCTGCTGCTCTCACCCCTGTGCTGGTGCTGCTGCACCTCTTTACTGCCTGACACACTGAGATATTTCTCTCCTGTTAAGCTGTGAAGTGTCTTTAAAAGAAACCAAACCAGAACCTTGCTATTTCCTTGGTGTGTGCGAGGGAGCAGTGCTGAGGGAGCAGCAGTGAACTGAAATACTCTCCCTCCCAGCTGGGCTTCAGTCAGAGCTGTTCTGTGGGACAGAACCTTCAGGAAACCTGTGGAAACCCTTAGGAAAGCTTTGTATTTATTTTGTAGGCAAAGTTTTCTGCCTCAGACACCTGAGGCAATCCCCCCTTTGCTGGCAGTTTCTCCTCAGGCTGGGTTACCTGCAGCACAAAGCCTTGCTCTCTGGGAAGAGTTCCCAGGTGTGTGGCACAGCTGGGATGTCCCCATCCTCCTGTTCCACTGGGACAGAGCCCTCTGGAACAGCCTAAGGAGCTGCTCGGGATAAGCTCCTGCCAGGTTTAAGCAAATAATAAAATGTGGGATGGGGAGCCATCAGTAAATTGTTGGCAAGTCCTTTGCATTCCAAGTCGGTAAATGATGACACAGCACTCAGGACCATTCATCTTCCTTCTTTAGAGGGTTTCTAAAGGATTGGGCAGGGATCTTTTGGAAATCGATGTTGCCACAAAGGGAAGGGGAATAAATACATGAGTCATGCAGAAGGGCAGCAACCCTGACCACCTAATTTCTTCTATAACCGGTTTTGTTTGCACTAGGCAGTGCAGAGCAGCTCACCCGTTGGTAATCCAATATTCAAATCCAGATTTCACCCTTAGAGGAAGAAAAAAAACCCCTAGGGACTTCTCTGTATTTAAACATTTCAAAGCACTCCATGATCTGTAGGGCTCTTTTTCCCCCTCGTTACTCTCCTCCTTGTTTTACCTCCCAAAATGTGTAGTCTGGGAAGGCCACAGTGCAAAGTAGACTCTTGTGGGAAAGATTGTCTTAATCTGATATTTTGGGGATGAGCTCTGCCTGGGGCTCCCAGCAGGAGGGAAGGAGGGAAAGCAAAGCTCTCCTTGGAAATGCCATTAATGAACATCAGCCCTTCAGCCTTTCACAGGTGCTCCAGGTTCATCTCTCAAGGGATTCTGACCATCCCCTTGCTCACCTGGCTCCTGGTCTCTGTTTTTTCCTCTATAAACATTCCTGGGAATCAGCTGAACAGGCAGAGGCCAGGAGAGAGAAGTGCAGGAGGAGGTCACTCAGCTGCACCCTGCCATTGCAGCCCCAGCTGAGATCTTGATATTTAAATCTGTGTGTAATGATGCAGCCAAACAGAATCCTGCAATGTGCTGGCAGAGGTATGAGAAGGATAAAACCTCTTCTAAATGGCACCTATATCCAGGGGGAAAGTGAATTAGGCACAGGAGCTCTGGCAAGTTAAAGATGGCAACACCAGGAGACTGTAGAAAACCCTGTTTGAAAACAATTTCCCAAGGATAGTAAAGTTACCAATATTATTAATGCTTTTTTTTTTTTTCCAGTTGCAGAAGGAACATGAAGCCTGCTAGAGAGGCAGAAGGTTGGTAGGGAATGAGATTGGAAGGGGAGTTCAGAGATCACTTTGAAACAAGGCCCAAATTAATTTCTGCATCTGGCTACAGGTAAGGGGAACTTGGGGGATGCTGGGCCCTGCTGTTTGTGAGCAGAGAAGGGCTGGTGGGAGCTGTGGTGGCTGGAGTCTGTCTTGGGCATAGTGGTCTTGAAATGAGAGGTTTCAGTTTTTGAGGAAGTGTGGAATGGAGTCACAAAACTTCCACCTTGGACTTGCAGAGCTTGGCCTGTTCAGGGCACTGGTTGAGTCAATCCCTTGGGAAGCAGCCCTGAGGGGCAAGGGGTGCAGGAAGGCTGGACATTGTCCAAGAAGAACATCCCCAAGGCACAGGAACAGGCCATCCCAACGGGCCAGGAGACAAGCCAGCAGGGAAGACGACTGGCCTGGATGAACTGGGAGTTTTTGACTGAACTCAAGGGAAAAGAAAAACCAAAACATTTACCAGCTTTGGAAGAAGGGGCACGTGGCTCAGGTTATGCAGGGAGAGAGTCAGAAAGGCCAAAGGTCCAGCTAGAATTTCATCTGGCAAGTGCTGCAGGAGAAAACAATTTACATTAATAACAGAGAGCCAAGGAGACTCCCCATCCTTTATTGGATGTGAGGGGAAACATTGGCACCAAGGATGAGGAAAAGTGATTTGGATATTGCAGGGTTCCTTCTGGAAAGGTGGAATTGTGATAAATGCAGAAGATGCAGTTAAGAGACAGATGCCTTAAATGCCCTCTGCCTTCAGCTGCAGTATTTTATTGATCTGATATAGCACATTTACAATATTTGCTCTCCTCTCACCTCAAACATTCACACGTGCTTGCTCTGCCATCCTCTCTGGGTTCAGGAGGAGGAGCTCTGAAGCTGTTGGCAAAATGCTAAAAACTGATTCCCCTAAATGCTGGGGGAATTTGCTGTTGGATTCATCCCTGTCGGGCACCCCTCCGTGTTTCCATGCCTAGCAGACAGATTAGTCACCTACTGAATGCTGATATTGTCAAATCTCTCCTCTTCTACCCTCATTAGTGATGTAAATCTGGAGAAAAGGGACATCTTCAGCTGTTTTCTGAATAATTCTATCAGGTTGTTTGATATTTACAGTTCCAGGCCCTCAGCAGCTGCCTGGCTATGCTGCAGGACTTTGCTGGACCTTCTCCCCTCCTCTCTGCTTTTTGTTACCGAATTTGTACAAATTTACAAACACCCCCATCAGGGGTTCTGCAGTTCCTGCATCCACACATTTGCTTGGAAGGACATCACTAAACTCAAGGGTATTTGGTTCATCCCTCTGAAGGCAGCAGGGGCTGGTGCAAACACCTTTCCCAAGGCTGAGCAGAGCTGTGCTGCTGTGTTTGTGCTGGATGTACATTCAAACACAGCTTTGGAGTAGTTTAATGCCATGAAGTAGTTGAAGTCTTGATAAAAATACACAACAGTGGGCACAAACTGAACTGTGGGAAGCTGGAATGGAAGGAATGGTGGTGAAACACTGGATCAGGTAGCCCAGGGTGGCTCTGGAGTCCCTGTGCTGGCACAAGGGTTGTCATGAGTCCATCCATGGTGCTGCCATGCACGGAAGGATCTGGGGAGAGGAGAGGGGTCTGGGATGCCACAGGGCAATATTTGCTTCAGGCAGCTGAGGGGCAACTGCAGGAAACCCTAAATTTCGTGGCTGTGCTGATAAAGGAGGTGTTTTATGAATGCACCAGCGTGTCTCGTGCAAGGGAAGGTCAGCCACCCTTGCTCACGGGGGCAAGGGGGATCTGTCACACAACGAGGGACAGCTGAATGTGGCAATGTCCTTCAGTGATGCCCCTGGCACAAGGGGCAGCGTTCCCTAATGAAGGAGGGAAGTATTTGGTTCAAAGTTTGTGTTTCCTGGGGGCAATTCTGTGCTCAGGGCTCGGGGTGGGAGCCGGCAGCTCCATGGAAGGGTCAGCTCAGTTCTGGTGAGCACTGGGAGTTCACAGCAAGGGAGGCCAACACAAAACCAGAAATCTTCCTGCCACAGGCTAAAGTTTAAAGTGTGGTGACAACATGGTTTAGATTTCCTTCCTTTGCGCTTTCTTTTTAATTAGTTTATAACTTAATGGTTTGTCCCCAGTGCATGTGTGTGACCTTTGTATCAGCTACTCACTACTGATGGATGATGTCACATCCTCCCCTTTTTTTCCCCCATGTGCTCAGGCTCCATCTCTCACTGTACCTTTGCTGAAGGAGGAAGTGCCACACCACAGCGTTGTGGGCATCCTCACAGAATTTAATATCTTAAAACCCTTCTCCAGCTGAGCAGTGAGTTCTGTGGTGTTTTGAAAGCAGGGACAGGTGAGTTTCCTGCCTCTCTACAGCATCGGCTCTGTCCTGCCAAGCCTCTGCCTCTGCTCTCTACCTACAGCTTAGGAAATGATTTACAGGGTTAACCATGCCGTGGTGGGGAAATTAATCTGTAAAGGGTGGGGAGGGCTGGTTTTTGCTGCCTGTAGCACTGCCAGTTCTGTGCAGGAGGAGAAAACCTGGGGATCCAGAGCTGATGTTTGTGTATCACCTGCCTCTCCTCTGTCCCCCAGTCCCAGTGCCTTGCCTTAGGATATCTCTCAGAGCATCTGACAAACTTTTTTCCGGGCACGAGAAGCTTCATTTTTGACCCAGGCACAGCGATCAAGGGGGAAATGACAAACCGGATTGTGCCAGCTGTGTTCTCTGTGCTCTTTGCTGGTTTCCTCCTGCGAGGGTTTTTTGCATATGTGTCTCATGATCAGAATGACTGGAAGTTCTAGAGGGTGACAGGTGAGGTCTCTGATGGTGCTCCCAGAGTTTGTTGTGCACAGCTCTGAAGATGGGACTCACCTGTGAAGGAAGGATCCTACTTTGCTGCCTCGTCTGTCAGGTTTTTTCTTTCCTTCCCTTCAGGCTGTCCCAGGAGAGCAGGCTCTGGCTGCAGAGAGGATGCTCAGGATGCCCAGCTGCCTCCTAAAGCTGAGCAGGCTCCTGCTGAGCCACAAGCCCTGGGTCCTGTTTGTCCTCATCTTTGTGTTCGTATCCTTCGCCTACATCAAGCTGCACTCAGGCATCTGGGAGGACCCAAAGGGCAGAGTTCCCCCCTACGGCCTCTCTGCTGAAATCAGCTGTGCCCACCATGTGCCTTCTGCCCTCAACGTTGCTGCTGGGCCCCCTCCTTCCACAGGGAATGTGTTTTTTGTGGAGACCTCGGAGCAAACTGCCCCAAGTTACCTCTTCTCGTGCTCTGTGGAGTCAGCGGCCAGGACCCCCCCCGGGGCAAGAGTCGTGGTGCTCATGAAGGGCTTGGCCAAAGGGAACTCATCCCTACCCAAGCACTGGGCTTTCTCCTTGCTCAGCTGCTTCCCCAACGTCCAAATCCGGCCCCTGGACCTGACTCAGCTCTTTTCTGGAACACCTCTGAAAAGGTGGTACCTGTGGCCTCTGCGGCACTGGGAGCCTTATTTTTTACCCGTCCTCTCTGACGCCTGCAGGATTGTCCTCATGTGGAAATTTGGTGGCATCTACCTGGATACAGACTTCATTGTGCTTAAGAACCTACAGAACCTCACCAATGCCCTTGGGATCCAGGGTGAGGATGTGCTGAATGGGGCCTTTCTATCCTTTAAACCCAAGCACAAGTTCATGGAGCTTTGCATGCAGGACTTTGTGCAGGACTACAACGGCTGGGTCTGGGGCCACCAGGGCCCAGAGCTCCTCACTCGAGTCTTCAAGAAGTGGTGCTCCCTCAGGACTATCAGGAGCACGAGCTGCAAAGGTGTGAGTGCTCTTGCCCCAGAAGCTGTTTATCCCATCCCCTGGCAGGACTGGAGGAAGTTGTTTGAGGCAGTCAGTGCCCAGGAGCTGCACAAGCTCCTTCACAACACCTATGCAGTGCACGTGTGGAACAAACTGAGCCACGGCACCAAGTTAGAGATCCCCTCCCAGGCTCTGCTGGCACAGCTCTATGCCCAGTTCTGCCCTGCCACCTATGCCAAGATGAAACAGGACTCTGAGGAGTGGGCAAGGCGTGCAGTGTGATCCCTTGGCTGCAGGGATCTTCCCCAGGCTGAAGGAAACCCAGTGCCTTTCACCTTCCCACTGTTGCTTTCTGGACCTTGGAGCAGCTGCTCCCTGGGACAGCTCTGTGGGTTTGCACCATTCCTGGTACCTGCCTCAGACCCTCTGTGTTTCAGATTTACAGCAGAACCTCAGTTCAGCCTCTCCTGCTGTCCTGCAGGGCCAGGGGAAGGTTGAACTCGTCCATCAGGGTCTCTCAGTTGGTCCTCTCTTGGTGTTCTCCAGTGGCTCCTCTGTGGATCCCAGCCTGAGCAGCGCCTTGTGATGTTTCACCAGCTGTAGGAACCCCTGCCCTGCTCTCCGTGGCATTTCTGAGTTTGTCAATCACTGCCAGGCAGTGATTTTTTTGAAAGTTTGCTGGGGCTCAGGACAGAACTCCCTGGCTGGCAAAGATCCTTTCAGATGGGGAAATATATGGAGAGTGTATGGGAATTGCTTCAAGAAGAAGAAAATATTTTAAATCTCTGCATGGCTCATTGTGAAGTTCTTCTAAACTTCGAAAGTGAGAAAAGTTCAAATGATGCTTTGTTCTGTTTCCAGTTCCACAGCAATGGGATGACTTTTTCTGGTACTCCTCAGGGAATCACAGACAACAGCAGGTATTTCTGCAGTGGGAATTACAAAGATCCTGGCTCTGCTGATGAAATTCTCGTAGGACACCAACCTCTAGCCAGCCTCTCTCACAGTCTGAGGGGTCTCAGCACTGCCTGTTTCTGCAGGGCTGTGGGGAGGATTACATTCCTTTCTCTGGAATATTGAGCCCATTGAGGAAGTCCCGAGGCCGACGTGGCCACATCAGCCGAAGGACCAGGTCCAGGACTCAGACCAGTGTCTCCAGGGACAAAAATAAAATCTCAGAAGTGCATAAAGATTGGAAATTACCTCCAAGATCACTGAGTCCAAACTTCAATTCAGTATCACCATACCCCCACTAGTCCTTATCCCAAAGTTCCATGTTTACTCATTTTTTGGAATGCTTCCAGGGCTGGAGACTCCACCACTTCCCCAGGGAGCCTGTGGCACACGGTGCTTAAGCCCTCTGAAATTTTTCTTCATATCAAAGCTGAACCCACTGTGGTGCAGGGATTGCTGCACCCAGCCCTGGGCCCAGCTCAGCAAGGACAGGGAGCTGCTGGAGCCAGCCCAGAGCAGGGACAGCAAGGGGCTCAGAGGGATGGAGCAGCTCTGCTGGCAGGAAAGGCTGAGGGAATTGGGATTGTTCAGCCTGGAGAAGGGAAGGCTTTGGGGTGACCTCACTGTGGCCTTGCAGAGCCTGAAGGGAGCCCACAGGGAAGATGGAGAGAGACTCTTGGCAAGGGCCTGGAGTGACAGGACAGGGGCAAGGGCTTCACACTGCCAGAGAGCAGGGTTAGGGTGGGTATGAGGAAGGAATTGTTCCCTGGGAGGGTGGGCAGGCCCTGGCACAGGGTGCCCAGAGAGGCTGTGGCTGCCCCTGGATCCCTGGCAGTGCCCAAGGCCAGGCTGGATGGGGCACTGAGCACCTGGGACAGTGGGAGGTGTCCCTGCCCAAGGCAGGAGGGTGTCACTGGATGGTCTTTAAGGTCTCTCCCAACCCAAACCATTCCATTGATTTCCTCTGGTCCTGTCCCTGTTCCCTGGGAGCAGAGCCTGACCCCAACTGGCTGCCCCCTCCTGTCAGGGGGTTACAGAGAGCAAAAAGGTCCTGAGGGTCACTGGGCTTTCAGTGAAAGGCTGAGGTCAAGGAGACATTGAGTACCTCAGCCCTTCCCTTGTCCCTGGAGGTTGTGTTCCCACCAGAGCGTGCAATAAAAGATGGAGAATCTCCTTGGCCTCTTTTTGTTATTAATTCATTTGGGGAAGCGTTTTTTCGTAACTTTTTTACCGGTGGCCAGATTGACTTCTAGCTGGATTTCACCCTTCTAGTTTTGTCTCGGATGAACTTCATGGCATCCTTGTAGTCTTCCTGAGTTGCCTGACCCGTCTTCCAGAGCTGCTAAACTCTCTGTTCTTCCCTGAGGCCCAGTGGAGGCTTGCTGCTCATCCAGGCCAGCCTTCCCAGGACTGGCTTAAGGCACATTGCAATGGGCTCCCACTCTGCCTGCATGACCTCTTTCCTGAGGAATGTCCAGCCTTCCTGGGCTCCTTGGCCCCTCGGGACTGCCTCCCAAGGGATTCTCTCAACCAGTGTCCTGAACAGGCCAAAGCTTGTCCTCTACAAGTCCAAGGTTTTGCTGAACCCCTTCCTTCCTCCCTCCCTTCACCAAGAACTGAAATCAAATCAATTCATCAGTCACCATCACTGTGCCCAAGAGAACCTCTGGCAACCCCATGTCCCACCAGTGCTGCTCTGTTTGGTGCTAGCAGGTCCCCTGGGACACCTGCCCTGCTGGCCCCACCTGCCAGCTGTGTCAGCAAGTTCTCCTCCACATGCTCCAGGAACCTCCTAGAGCATCTCCTGGCCGCTGGGCAGGATTCCAGCAGACACCTGGTAAGCTGAAGATGTCACTGAGGATGTAGGCAGTGGATGATGTGGGGTCATCCCTCTCTCCCCACGATGGAAATCCTTGCCCACCACTCAGCGCTGGTGAGACACCCCTGCAGTGCTGGTTCTGGAATCCCAGGATGAGGGAGGCTCGTCCATCCTGGAGCAACTCTGGCAAAGGTGAGGAGGGGACTGGAGCACACAGGGCACGAGGAGAGGCTGGGAGAGCTCTGCTGACTGTCCTTGGGCTTGGGGGTCTGGTCAGGGTGTGCAAACACCTGACTGAAAGTGGGAGGGTAAAGGACACAAGCAGGACTCTCCTCTCTTTGGTGCAGAGATGGGGGGAGACACAATGGGCACAAATTGAACTGTGGGAAGCTGGAGTGGAAGGAATGGTGGTGAAACACTGGATCAGATAGCCCAGGGTGGCTCTGGAGTCCCTGTGCTGGCACAAGGGTTGTCATGAGTCCATCCATGGTGCTGCCATGCATGGAAGGATCTGGGGAGAGGAGAGGGGTCTGGGATGCCACAGGGCAATATTTGCTTCAGGCAGCTGAGGGGCAACTGCAGGAAACCCTAAATTTCGTGGCTGTGCTGATAAAGGAGGGGTTTTATGAATGCACCAGCGTGTCTCGTGCAAGGGAAGGTCAGCCACCCTTGCTCACGGGGGCAAGGGGGATCTGTCACACAACGAGGGACAGCTGAATGTGGCAATGTCCTTCAGTGATGCCCCTGGCACAAGGGGCAGCGTTCCCTAATGAAGGAGGGAAGTATTTGGTTCAAAGTTTGTGTTTCCTGGGGGCAATTCCATGCTCAGGGCTCGGGGTGGGAGCCGGCAGCTCCATGGAAGGGTCAGCTCAGTTCTGGTGAGCACTGGGAGTTCACAGCAAGGGAGGCCAACACAAAACCAGGAATTTTCCTGCCACAGGCTAAAGTTTAAAGTGTGGTGACAATGGGGTCTGATTTTCCTCCTTTTTTTCCATAATTACTTTATAATTAGATGGGTTTTTTGCAGCGTATATCCTTTCTATGAGCTACTCCCTGGATAAATGACTGCTGTCACTTCCTTCTCTATTGTGTTTTTCCACATATTTAGACTTGTTCTCGTCATCTCTTTTCTGAAGGAGGAAGTGCCAGAACATAGAGTTGTTGGTGCTTTCACGGACACCAACCTCTTAAAACTCTTCTCCAGCTCAGCAGTGAGTTCTGTGGTGTCTTGGAAGCAGGGACAGGTGAGTAGAGTTTGCAGTTTCTGTGCAATGGCCCTTTTGATTTCAGAGGAAGGGACACAGGCAGGCTTTCTGTGTTTGTGTTCTAAAAGAAATGCAATGGCTAATGCAGCACCTAAAGCGTTGCCTTATCTGCTCCCAAAGCAGAATTGTAAATTTTTAGGAATGTGGCGGTGGTAAACTTCTGTCTTTTCCTCAAAATGCACCGAAAATCTCGAACCTTGCTTGTGCTTAGTGGCGCTTTCCAGCCCAGGAAACCGCACAGGAACTCCCCCCAAGCCAGTACCGCTTTCCCTTCTTGTGCTTGCAAAGCAAAAAAAGATTTCAGGGTTAACCCCGCCATGGTGGGGAGGGTGGGGAATGTAAAGGGTCTATAAAAGGCAGGGTGGGTTGGATTTTGCTGTCTGTGGTGCTGGCAGCTCTGTGCAGGAGGAGAAAACCTTCTGGGGATCCAGAGCTGATATCTGTGTGTCACCTGCCTCTCCTCTGTCCCCCAGTGCCTGGTGCAGAGTGTTGGCTCCATGCTCTGACATTTGGATGCCTCCCAAAGCGTGGCTGACGAGTCGTTTTTGGCCACAGGGGAAGCTCCAAACGCAGCCCAGGCACAGCGATGACGGAGCAGTGACAAACGGGGCTGTGCCAGCTGGGCTCTGTGTCCTGCCCTCTGCCTCTTGGGCTACAGCTGTTGGATTGAAGCTTTTCCTGTTTCCTGGACCTTTCTGTCCTGGAGCGTGGGGCTTTGGAGATGGAGCTCAGGGAGGCAGAGGGAATGGTGGGATCCTTTAGGATGGAGGAGACCTTTGAGTGACTGGGTCCAACCCCAAAGCCCGCTCTGCCAAGTCCCCAAGTGCCACACCTACACATCTGTGAAACACCTCCAGCCACGGTGGCTCCACTGCTTTCCTCTGCAACCTGGGCCAATGCCTGATAACTTTGCCATGCAGCAAAATTCTGAGTAATGTCCACTCTAACCTCCCTTGGCATAACTTGAGGCCATTTCCTCTGGTCCTAAAGCCACAACGTTCCTCCCTGCTTCTTCATGTGCTCTTGCCTGTTAGCTTTTGGGGGCTGGTGGTGGGCACCTGGTGGTGCTTCTGGTGCCCTTCATGCAAGGGCAGCAGTGCTGATGCTAACGCTGAGGATGCAGCTAGACTGACTTATCTCTTTGCTGCTGCCTTGTTAATAACCTCTTCCTCTCCATCGTTCCCTTTTGCCAGAAGAAGAGAGGAAGAAGGGCAGGAGAGTGGAGGGATTGCCTGTCCCACACCAGGATCCACTGGGAGAGCTGAGCAGGTCAGAGCCAGCGTGGCCTGTGCAGGGTTGGGAAGCAGCCTTGGGGCTCCCTTTACAAAGGCAGTTCTTGTCCTTCTTGTCCTTATTGTCCTTATTGCCTCCAGAGCTGCCCTGCGACCATTCCTTCCCCACTCTCCATCCCTCCTGCCAGGTTATGGTGCCATGAGCAACGGGCCAGGCTCTCTGCAGGGGCAGGTGATTGGTTTGGAAGGGCAGCAACTGCTGGGTCAACAACCAGAGAGACTGAGGCTTGTGTTTGATTTGGGGGAAAGGCACGTTGTGTTTGAGGAGAAAACAACTGCCCTCCCAACAAGCAGCTGTCACTGGGCAGCAGCTCCAGGCAGTGTCTGTGGGCAGGGTCAAAAGGAGCATTCCTGTTTCCTCCTGCCAGGGGCTTTGCATACGTGTCTCGTGTTCACAGTGACCTGAACTTCTAGAAGGTGACAGGTGAGGTCTCTGATGGTGCTCCCAGAGTTTGTTGAGCACAGCTCTGAAGGTGAGACGCACCTGTGAAGGAAGGATCATACCCTGCTGCCTCATCTGACAGGTTTGTTCTCTTCTTTCCTTCCCTGCAGATCATGACAGCTGTCCCAGGAGAGCAGGCTCTGGCTGCAGAGAGGATGCTCAGGATGCCCAGCTGCCTCCTAAAGCTGAGCAGGCTCCTGCTGAGCCACAAGCCCTGGGTCCTGTTTGTCCTCATCTTTGTGTTCGTATCCTTCGCCTACATCAAGCTGCACTCAGGCATCTGGGAGGACCCAAAGGGCAGAGTTCCCCCCTACGGCCTCTCTGCTGAAATCAGCTGTGCCCACCATGTGCCTTCTGCCCTCAACGTTGCTGCTGGGCCCCCTCCTTCCACAGGGAATGTGTTTTTCGTGGAGACCTCGGAGCAAACTGCCCCAAGTTACCTCTTCTCGTGCTCTGTGGAGTCAGCGGCCAGGACCCACCCCGGGGCAAGAGTCGTGGTGCTCATGAAGGGCTTGGCCAAAGGGAACTCATCCCTACCCAAGCACTGGGCTTTCTCCTTGCTCAGCTGCTTCCCCAACGTCCAAATCCGGCCCCTGGACCTGACTCAGCTCTTTTCTGGAACACCTCT
>VZTZ01019583.1:0-24143 GCA_013400955.1 Drymodes brunneopygia
GGCCCGGCCCGGCCCGGTTCGGTTCCGTTCGGTTCGGTCCGGTCCGGTCCCTGACCCGGTCCCGGCCCTGACCGCGCTCCCTCCGGGACTCTTCCGCAGCCAGGCCTCGCCGCAGGGCCCCGCCGAACCCCAGCTGCCGCCGCGGGAAGCTGGAGCGGTTTCTGTTTCCAGGATTTGCTGTGGGGTCTCACCTGTGCTGGCTCCTGTGGGTACGCGCAGGGCCCTGTGCCTGAGCCTCTCTGCCGCGTTCTCTGCGTGCCTTTCCACCTGGCACACCCCTCTCTTGCTGCTCTGTGCTCTGCGCCCTTGCTGAGTTTCACCTGGATTAACCCTTTCTGAGTTTCTCCCGAATTAACCTTTGTTGAGTTTCTCCCAAATTAACCCTTTCTGAGTTTCACCTGGATTAACCCTTTCTGAGTTTCTCCCGAGTTAACCCTTGCTGAGTTTCTCCCGAGTTAACCCTTGCTGAGTTTCTCCCGAATTAACCCTTGCTGAGTTTCACTTGAATTAACCCTTGCTGAGTTTCACCTGAATTAACCCTTGCTGAGTTTCTCCCGAATTAACCCTTTCTGAGTTTCTCCCGAATTAACCCTTTCCGGGCGCTCCTTTGGCTACGAGACACTCGAGAGGTTTTAGCTGATCATTCAGGGTAAGAACCCCTCTGTTCTGTAAAGTTTTCCTCCAGCAATAACAGCAGCGTATTTGATGCCATTCTGCAGGTTAGAGAGAGCACAGCTGTGAAATGCAACAGTTTTTTTGCAGCAACAAAACTGAAAATACTTTCCTTTTCCTGTAGAGTATTTTTGAATGTGAAGGATGGACTTCTCAGCGATTACTGTTGGACAGGTACAAAATGTACTCTCAGCGATGCAGAAGAACTTGGAGTGCCCAATATGGTATGCCAGGAAATATCAGTCTAGTTAATTAATTCATTTTTTTGGAGATGTGTTTTTATTTCTTATTGCTTTGAAAATACTTTGTCAGTTCTATGGCTTACCAGAGAGCAAAGAGATTTGTGCTTAGGACTAAACATATTGATGTTTTGTAAGGCTCAAATGCAAAAGTGCAAGAAAAAACTTTTATTTTGCTCTTATGTTCTAGTAAATTTTGTTTTTCTGTTAAAACCTGATAGTGTCAGTACTCTATTCAGTGAGGGGAAAAAATGTATCTGATTGGATTATTGTTGGTAAAGCTGTGTGGGGCTTTTGTCCCTGTTCTCTGAAAGGTAAATGAGGTCTGTTGTAATTTACTGCAGGCAAATGCTGAAATAGCAAAGGCTCTGGTTGAAGTTTGGCTCCCCAGTGTCTGTAACCTCTGTGCTCTTGTTTTGGTTTCCCTTTTTGCAGCTTGGATGTGGTACAAGAGCCTGTTTCAACAAAATGTGACCACATATTCTGCAGGTAGGTTTGAAAACTTGAAACTGCAATACAATGTTTAATTTCCACATATAATATTTCTGGTTCTATAATTTTTAATTCCATATATACTGGTTTTAATTGCCATATATACATATATACAGTGCTAATATTAACTGTATGCTGTGTTTTGATAACTTCATGTGTAGGTACTTCAGGGAAGTAAGTCAATTCTGTGGAAGAGAGAACTGCAGCATCACAAATGTGTCCAAGGGGATCAAATTAACTCACTGTAACACCAGAACAAGAATACAAACTTGGTTACTAATGAGTGGTGAATGTGCATACTCAATTTGAGGGAAAATAATCACCTTCTTTCATTGCCATCACAAGTGTTCTTTCTTTCTTTCTTTCTAGGTTCTGCATGTTCAAACTTATCAGCAAAAAGAAAAAGGGTGTGGTAGAGTGTCCTCTGTGCAAGGCTGAAGTTACCAAGAGGTGAGGAATGCATCTTTGGGAGGGGGCTGGAGGATGAGGTGTTTGAGCTGTGAGGAAAGGCTGACAATAGTCTTAAAATATATTAGTCTTAATATAATATTCTCATTATACTTGTATATAGTTACATAATTATACTTACAATAAGTATTACTATAATAGTCTTAAAATATATTAGCATAAAACTGACATAAAGGAGGAAAGGTGGTTATTAAGTAAACTGTCTATTTCTAAAGGAGTAAATGTAGGATCTTCCCTCAATGGGAGCTTTTTCCAGGTGATCACAGGTGAATGCACCTCTCTTTGCAAATGTCTATGCTATCTTAGTGATTAATCCTTGCAACTGATTTCTCTCTACTGAACCTCCCTGAGGAAAAATATGATACTTTCACTTTTGTGATACTTTCAGTTTCCATAGTAAAGGTTGTTTGGGGCAATTGTGTTGTTATTCCTTGGCAACAATTTCTTGTCTCATCTTTCACTTTGGAGTTTTACCCCTTTTTTTGGCCCAGCCAAAATTCTAGAAGTATTTATAGTTAACCTGCTCATCTGTCTTAAAATAACTGAAGTACTGATGTTATTTCAGGAGTCTGAAAGAAAATTCCAGGTTTAAGCAACTAATTGAAGGATTGTTGGAAACTGTCCGTGCTTTTGAGCTTGACACTGGAGTGAAGTGTAAGTGCTGTGAATGTATGCCCCCAATTCATTTTTAAAATAAGTTTTTGGCAGATCATGATTATTTATAAGGTATCCCATTTACTGTGGAATAATAAATATGGGAAGAATTATCAAAAGGGGTTTTTTTTGGATGGAGAAGCAAAAGTTCTGCTAAATTTCCAAGATTTTCTTAGAAAAAACTCTTGAACAGTTTTTTAATCTATGTTTGATGACTCCAGCCAGTCTTATGTTCAGTTCCTGAGACATGGCTGAATGTGTATCAAATCATGTTTAATCTGCAACTGTGGGGAAAAGTTCTGCTTTTGATTATGCCCAGCCTTGCAGTTTTAATTTGTTAAGCAGTCTCAGAGCCTGAATTGGCAGGTGCTGTAGCTGTGTTTGTTATCTCATCCCACTCAGATCCTCAGGGAATCCACATTTCCTCTTTCTAGGTCTCAGAGCCTTGTTAAGGGTGTTGTTAGGGTATTGGCAGGTCTGACATGTGCCTGTTCATATTTTGGTAATCAAGATATTGTGGTTGGGGCAGATGGTAGAGTTTTGTATATTGTGCTGTAAAAAACCGGACTTTATTTTTTAATTCTTTTCGACTTGCTCAGCCATTTTAAAATCACTAGAATCAGATCCTGTTCTTATTGATTATTTATATAACCAACACTGGTTGAGAAAATTAGTTGGAAGGATCAAGATTTTACTTTTTGCTTAAAGAGTGCTCAGAAAGAATAATCAGACTGGGAATTCAACAGGATTTCTTTCTTGGATAAACATATTTTGGCTGTATATGCACTAAGTGCATAAGAGTCCACACAAGTCTATTTCATTAATATAAAATACTTGGGTCATACTCAGTGTAAAAAATTATCTTGGTTTTAATCTAATAACATTTTTTAGTTTTAAAGAGTCATCGCTTTCCCAAAACATCCACGGAAGGCACTGCTGCTGAGTCCCTGTGTAAGGAAACTTCTGTCATCCAAAGTAAGGGCTTCAGAAACAGGAGAAAAAGTGCTAAAGGAAATGGACAAGAAAACTTCACCTTGGTAACTGTTTTTTCCCATTTCATTTTTGTGAATTGTTTTAAAAATGTACTTGGATTGTGTATTCTATTGACACATTTCATTACTGATATCAACATGATAAATTACTGTATTGTGCATTGAAGCTCCCAATGCACATGAACTAAGTATTTACATCAGCCCCCTGTTAAAGTTTAAATAGCTATGAATTTTTTTTAATACCCCACTGTTATAAATAACTGTTCCTTTCTGTTTTCCTGTCAGCAGGAAGCTAGTGTGAATATTCAGCTTGCAGATGCCAAAATGTGTCACTCAAGAAACAAACCCCAGAAATGTGACTCTCAAAAGGGTATTTATATAGAGTTGGGTAAGTTCTGTTGTAAATCTACTCCAATTGATCTTGTGTACAATGCTTGCAAAGTAATGAAAGGTGATCAAGTTCAAAGTCTTTATAAACACTAACTTATCCTTAACACCCAAAATGACAACAAAGGGATAAATTATGGACAATTCCAAGTTGGTAAATCAAAAGGGTTTTTTACATAATTTATCATGGCAAATAATGCTGCTGTAGTGAACCCTTGATGCACAAGATCCAGAGAAGATGTTTCCAGATGTGTAAAAAATTACAGCTGTTACAGCTAAAGGTAGCTGCTGTTTTCTGAAGAATACTAAGCCTTGTCACCAGTGCTTGAGATGACAATGGAATCTCTTTGAGAAATGAATATTTTTTTGCTATCTATCCTAGCTTTTCAGAATTTTATTTTCTCTGGTGTTGACTGCTATGAGAAACAAGACAGATGCCATGCATAGCTTATTTTTATGCTGTTCCTTCAAGGAATTAATTGCTGCTTTTAACGGGTAGAGTTTTGTTTCCTCACTTTTTTCCTTATTTCCTGGTATCTGCTGGGATCAAAGGATCTGTGACAGACTTTGGAATATATTTCTCTGGCTTCCAGCTCAAAATTCTAAATACTAGTAGCTGTTTCGTGTATAAATTCAGAATTTACAAATTAACTTTTAGCCAATTAACTCGTAGTTACCAGTCTGTTACCAGTCACTGTATTTAAACACAATTTTATGCTGAAGCCATGTAGATAGTTATGCACAGGAATCATTATAATTAGGTAAAATACTCCACAATTGAACTTGATTTCATCTGCTAAAAATTGAAACATCCATCTCTAGAAAGGACTAGATATGTATGTGACAGTGAACACTAAGTCTGGCAAGTCACCTTTCTCTGAATCATTCCAACCAGAGTAACAGATTATTTGTTTTCAGGCTCTGAATCATCTGAAGAGTTTTTTAAACAGACAAGCAAAACTGGGTAAGTAAAGGTGATTAAGGAATTCATATTTTCTAAAGACAGTACTTCAATATTCTCATTTCCCATGTTCTGGTTTCTTAGCATAGCACTGATGTAATTCTAAAGCTGACAAATGATTTTCAATTTTGAAGGCATTAGGGTAGAATGGGTAGCTGAATTCCAGCAGTTTGCCATATTACATGCTTTAAAATTGTTTTCTAAATGTTTTGTTGCTTACTAGATCTTCCATAGAAAATTAGGCACTCTGCTTTAGAAAGTAAATATTAAATTCAGGATTGTGAGAGAGGATCTTTTAAAGAAATGGCCTGAAACTCTGAGGGGATCTGGTTGTGGTGAGTGTCATTCATGCAGCTTGACTTCTCCAGAAACTATTTCAGAGAGCAAAAAGGGAAAAATAAGTATCATCTCCTATTCTGTCTGTTGTGGCTTCATCTGTAAATGAAAGTAGATTTCCTTTCCCAACAGGTTTGAAGACAAAGGAGCAGTTCAGATTTCTTCTCAAGTAATGCTGGAAGAACTTGAGAGTGCTGAGAAAGGGAATGGAGATTCTTCCAATGCACAGCCTGATGAGCTGTGCAAAGAAACAACACTGCCAGATGTCATAGGTGTGTTGTTGTTTTGGTGACAAAGATGATTAAGCTTGAAAGAGACCACAAGTTAACATTTTTCTTTTACATTATTATGTCTATACACTTTCAGTCATGTATAAGGTAGTTCTGTTGATGCCTACAGCTAGTGACAGTAGAGTATGAGACTATTCCTGTTAACTAGACACTTAAAATGTGGATGTTCTATGCACAGGAACAGAAAGGAAAAAAAAAGCAACTTGATCAAAGTACAAAATTTAATCTATTCTACATGAGCCATATTATACATTCTAGTACAAATGAAAAAGCACTGGCTGGTAATTCTTGTAAAAATTAGAAGAACATGTAATATGATATTTCTGCCTTGCTCCAGAGGGAGATTTGTGCAGTGTAATATTCTGGTCTGGGGGGAAATAAGAACAGTTCTTTTAACACAAAGCCATTAAGCTTGTTACTGTGCTTGTGTGTGTAAAATAGAGCTTAATCATTTATAATTCCTGTAACTCTAACAGGTGGAAGTGATTTCTCAAAGGATGGCTTGAGCAAGAAAAGCACTCAGAGCATCACTGAACGTGCCAAACCTGACCAAGTGAATGTGACTGAATGCCAGAGTTCTCCTTTCAGTGTTTTTGCTGTAGACCTGCTCCCAGAGCAGAGTGACAGAACAGGTGATGCCAGTCCCACAGGGAATGGGGACACATCACTCTTTAAGAGCACAGAAGAAATGGATGAACAGCAAACCCAGTGCAGGAGTGAAAACCAAGAGTTTGGTGTAGAAGACAGCTCAGAGGGCAGGCTGGATAAAAGCAAGGAAATGGATGCTGATGTTCAAAGTGTGGAAGCTGTAGAGGTGTATGAACCTGACAATGACTCTTCCCCTGACAAGGAACCTCCTCTGGAGAAGCCACCTCAGCCAGAGGCACTTCACTCTGCCCCCCTGAATAAAGTCTCCAAGAAGAGACTGAAGCGCAGCATTCAGAAAGTCAATGAATGGTTTTCTAAAAGCAATGAGATTCTGTCTTCTAGCTCTTCCCTGGATGAATCTGCTGCATCAGCTGATGTTTCAGGTGAAGGAGATCTGTGTTTATCAGATAAAGAGTCCTGCATTTCAGAAAAGACTGACCCTATGGCAGATTCCATGGAAATTGCAGCAGTGGAAGGAAAAAAGAGGTGGTCAAAACAAACAGAAAACATCAAAGACAAAATATTTGGAAAAACGTACAACAGAGAGAGGAAATCAAATCCCCCTTCTTTCTTGAAACATGTTTTACCTATTACAAGAAAGGAAGATGTGGCTGCTGATAAGTGCCTGAATAATGTCAGCAAAGACAGACTCAAACGAAAGAGGAAGACTGCCTGTGCCCTGCAACCTGATGGTTTCATCAAGAAAAAAGATACAGAAGAGGCAGATGGGGGCCCTCAAAGTGGTAATCAGTGCCTTGGAGATGCTGGAAAGAATAAATGTGATGGAAGTGTTGCTGTTAATGAGAGTCACCTCTCTCAGGATAGAGCAAATAACACACTAACAGACCTTGAGGAAGGAGGAGAGTCCACGTGGAAGAAAGCTACTGAGAAGGTCACTGGGGAGCCAGAAATGTATAACTGTGATCAGAAAAGCACCAAGAAAAGAAGTTCTGCAGCAAAAAGATGCAGGCACTCCACAAGACCAATGTGTGCTCTGCAGCTGGTAGTAGACAGGAGCTCTGTTTTCCCTGAGCCAGCTGAGCCACAGATCGATAGCTACCCGAGCAGTGGGGAGCCCAGGAGAGCTGACTCCGAGCAAAGTCACGTCAGACGCAGCAGAAGGCTCCAGTTACTTTCTGAAGAAATGACAAAAGAAACAAGGAAAGGAGTAAAGGGAGCAAGAAAGAGTAACAGTGATCGTGGGAGGGCTGTCTCTGGAGAGCAGAGGAATGTGGCAGCTCACTCTGCTGAATGCAAAGACCTGTGTGAGCCTCCAGATGAGCTGAGCTCCAAGCCAGTCACTGATTTGAAGGGAGGTGATCTGGAAGCAAATGAAATGCAGGTTAGTCACAAGAATTCATCAGACATTGCAGAAACTGGGAAAAGTCTGTTCAATCCTTTATCCTCACGTCAGCCTTCAAACTGTGGTTCCACTGCTCCTGAGACAAGTTCTCAAGACAGTGAAATACAAGGAAGCCCTCTCCTCCTACAGCCTTCCTCAGTGTCTGCTGGGCAATCTGCTTCTCACCAGGCTGAAGAGACACCTGAATCACCTACTGCCTTTCCCCAGGAGTGTGGGCATGATTCACAAAATGCTCCAGGGGACTTCAAAACTGAAAAGTTGCCAGTGGCTAAGAATGTTTTGGAATTGGCCAAGGAAGCTGAGGACAGTGAGTTGGACACGCAGTATCTGCGAAATATATTCAGGCACTCAAAGCGCTCCTCCTTCAGCCTCTTCCAGACTCCCAGGCAGGCACGAGCAGGGGAAGATCCTCCTTCTGAAAATTTAAATCAACCACGTGCTGCTCAGGTGGAAAATAAGGACAGCAAACAATTACAAGCAGAAAGCTTGCAAGAGGAGAGAACAGCTGCTCAGAGCTTGGGCAGGGTTTCTGAGAAAGAGAAGCTTAGTAAGGCCTGTGAGTCTGCCTGTGTTGATGCTGTGCCTGGCTTTGCTGTCAGCACAGGAGAGCACAGGGGTGACATTTCACAGGCTGCAGAGGAAGGGACTCTGACAGCAGCAGGAACAGGGACTGCTCAGACTGAGGACAAAAATGCATTGCTACAAGAAGAGCAGGGCAATGAAAAGCCACTGTCAACTGAGATAGAAAGTGAGCTGAGACAGAATCCCATCCAAAGTAATGGAAGCCAAAGTGATCAGAGGAGCATAGAGAGGCATGAT
The DNA here is from genome assembly GCA_013400955.1 of Drymodes brunneopygia. Classification (NCBI taxonomy): domain Eukaryota; kingdom Metazoa; phylum Chordata; class Aves; order Passeriformes; family Petroicidae; genus Drymodes; species Drymodes brunneopygia. The sequence continues at coordinate 8,322 of VZTZ01019583.1, forward strand.
TCCAAACAAACTGATTTAAACACAGGCCAGGAAATGGGCTTCAGTTCAGAAAGCAATCAAGCAGGAAAGACTGAAGTTGTTGATTGCAAAGGAGCAATTCTGCATCCTCAGTCCACATCAATGATTTGTCCTGCAACTTCTCAGCAAAGCCCTGCTGAATTCAGCTGTGAAGCCTCTAGGACACAAATTAGCAAAAGAGAAAGAAAAGGTGTGAAGGGGAATGAAGCAGCCCAGACTGTTGGCACAGCAATGCCTGTGAGTTCAGCTGCAGAGGCTCTGGAAGAGCCTCTTAGAGGCAGCAGTGATCTTACAGGTTTGTCTGAAACCCCTGATGGCTTACTGTGCTCTGATACTGATATGGAGAACACCAGCTTTTGTGACACTGATAGGAAAGAGCAATCTGCAGTGTTTGTAAAACATGACAGTGCCCTGGGAAGAGAACTGCACAACAGGAGTGCAGGTTCTAAGCCAAGACCTCGAGGCACTCGAAGGTCTCGGAGGCGAGTGCAGAAGCTGCCATCCTCAGATGAGGAATCCTGTGAGGATGAGGACTTGCCCTGCTTTCAGACATTGATCTTTGGCAAATCAGCAAGCACCCCTTTGCAGACTGATAAACAAATGACATCTGGGGTAGAGAGTCCAGTGGTAGAGTGCCCAGTGAGTCCCAGCATGTTGCCTCACACCCTGAGGAATGATGACAGCATTGAGCAGAAGGTGCCTGAGGCTGCCCTAAGCCATGTGTGTGTTTCACCAAGCCAGGAGTCAGAATGCTCTGTCAACTTATTTTCTTCCCAGTCCAACATGTCTGAAGAATCACTTCAGGGAGCACAAGAGCTGAAGAAAGATTTACCACAAGCTCATGAGTCCAAACAAATGAGCAGTGTGAGTGACAGTAAAGAAACTTCTCAGAATTGTCATGGAGGGCTAGAGGGAGCCAAAGGTGAATGCCAGGAAGACCCAGACATGGGAGCAAACCTAGGTACAAACCAAAATTTTTCTCTCTGCAGCTTTGTTTATAATGTCCTTACACCAAGAGTTTTGGTGTTTGCATGGGAGCTTTGTTCTGTATTTATGGGGTGCTTGCTCTTCTAAAGGAATGTCTCAACCTTAATCAAACAAAAAACCCTCAGTGGTTTATTTCCTGAAAATTATGTTCTTCCAGTGTTCTTTGCTCAGAGCACAAATGAACAGGCTGGGCACTAGAGACTGACTGATGGGAATTCATTTTTGAGGGAAATGCTGGTTCTCTTACTGCAGTGTGATACTTGGATCATCAGCAAAATTTCACAGCCTATCCAAGCTTTTTCCCCAGATGAAATGCTTGTTGAAATTGGCTGTAGAATTTTGTAGTGAATATTTTGACCTTTTTATGGCCTTTGTGAATATTTAGGACTCTTTCATCACTGCTGAAGCACTGAATTCTGTTCACTTTGTCATGTGTGTGACATTCTTTGGAATGTTCACTCCAACATTTTTAAAGCTTGTCACTTCAGTGTTATACTTGTCAATTCTCTAAAACCTCTACATGCTAAGAGATTATGGATGATGTTGGTTGATTTGTTGTTGTTAGGTGGCTTTTTTGGATGGTGTTGGTTGATTATGGATGATGTTGGTTGATTTGTTGTTGTTAGGTGGCTTTTTCCCTTTAACCCAGGGTTGTTTTTCTCCACCTTGTTCAAGGTGAAGCATCTGGATATGACAGTGAGATAAGCATGGTAGAAGATTCGTGTGAGCCATTCTCCCAGGGTGAAATCCTCACCACCCAGGTGAGTGAGCTGATGCACCAAATGCTTGAAGCACCTTGCATTCCAGGGGATAAGCAAGCACATGCAAGCTGTGAAGTCAACACAGTGGAAAACTTCTTTCATCAGAATTCTTTGTCACTAAATTACCCCTAAAAGCATAATTAATGAACTGCAGAGCTGCTTCTATGCCATTATTTGTCCAGCTTTGCCTCTCCTGGTGACCTTACACTGCAATGGCACAGCTTGTTATGTGCTGTTGGGTACAGGGCTTAATTGTGGGAGATGCTAATTAATGCATCTCCACACTTGGCCAGTGCTGGAAATGGCAGCTCCCTGTATTTAAAAGCTTTAATGATAGGAATTTGTAAGGATTTGGTGCTGAGGAGTAGATTTGTTACAATATGGTATTTAGAAGCACAGAGACTTGTCTTCTGTGTGAAAAGATTAAATCAAATAATTCCACATTAGAATATTACAGGTCCAAGTCCCAACAGACAGTGTCTAATGCAAGGTGTGTCCAGCAGTGTCTTTTTTGGCTGCTGTTAATATCCTGAATGCTGCTCAGTGGCCTGACTTCATGTATTGGGTGATTTGGGGTTTCAGTTGAGGGTTAAGGGCTTGGGGTTTTTTGTTTTGCTTAGGGGTTTTTTCTTTATCCTATGAGTCTTATACCAAATCTCTCTTCAGCATTTTCAGCCCTGTGGGGCTTTATGTATGTCAAAGAAAAATGAATTTAATTTTTCTGCTTTGTGGGTGCTTCTCCTGTTTCCATCATCAGTATAAAATGCAATCAGCTGGCAGGACATTGCTTCCTGCTGCAGCTTCATGGATGGAGCTGATGGGATGTGCCTGGGCTGAGTGCATGAATGGCAGGAGGGGTGGGGAATTTGGGGTTGTGGTGATGGTTTCCTGTCTGCTTGGGGATTTTATGGGTTCAGTAACAAAGAGGCTCCACACGGTGCCAGTGCTGGACACAAATGGAATATTCAGTTCTCTGGAAATTGCTTCATCATGTGAGGTGAAGGGTTTTTTAAAAGGTCCTTTGAAATCTTGAGCTATTCTTATGAGAACCTACCTATGGCATGGGTTTAATCATGGAATGTAATTTTTGAGGTGGAACATAAGGAAGAATTTTATGAAATATTTTAGTCCTTTAAATGATCTTTGGGGCTTTTATTAACGATGAAAAATGAAGACTCAATTTAAAATTTAATAATGAACATCATGCATTGAGCTACTAATGGAGTTCAGACAAAATCACTTCTAAATAAATCTGTGCAGGAGTTGTGGTGTTTTCTTCTCTGATGGATTAAACTCAGACATCTAAACTGAAATAGCATGACTGGCAAAATGGGTGTGGGGTTGGTTGGGTGTTTTTGCTCTGATGTGGGCTGTGTGCACCATTTGTTACAGCAGAAGCACCATGGTCACCTTTGGAACACGTGGCAAAAACTTCATTCTAAACTATTTTGCTATTTCTAATTTTCAAGTGTTTGTTAAGGAAATTCATCCTGAGTTTGCCAACGTTGCCATTCTTGTGCCTCCTTTGCAGCAAAAGAATGCAATGCAGAACAGCCTGAAAAAACTTCAGCAAGAAATGGCTGCACTTGAAGCAGTGCTAAAGCAGAATGGAAGTCAGAACAGTGAAGTTTTACCTGTCCCTAAGGAACTGCCACATCCCAGTACTGAAGGAACAGTTGAAATGGATCAAACAGGAGAAGAGAAAAACAGGTCAGTGGTTTTGTTTGGAGTTTTGAGGGGTTTAATGTTTATTTCTAAATTTTTATTTAAAAAAAAATCTTAAATACCTCCGAGTTTCTGATAAATCACAACAGTTTCACTGTTGCTGCATTTTTCTCATACTTAAAAGTGCAAAAAAGGTATTAAAATCAATTTCCCTCTCTCAAGGTGTTCAGAATTGTTGCTTCCATCTTCTAAATCCTCTTTAACAAAGAGATCAGACCTGGAGGAAGGTCCTGAGTGTGACCGTGTTCTACAGAACAAAACTCCCTCTGAAAAGACAAAACCTGTGCAGGAAGCAGTGCAGGAGCACAGGCAGTGTCAGCTTGAAACAGGTAACTTTTAAGAGAAACCCAGTGCATTTTGATTTCTGGTGCTTTTCTCCTGTTCTTTTCATGTTTTTACATATCAACAAAATACAGCTTCTTCCTGTAAATCAAGGATTTTAATTTCTATGTCCCAGGTCATTTTACAAAGGTGTTATTACTTTGCTTGGTAGCCCAGCTGTGTGGCTGCCCATCAAATGGGGTGTGACAGCATTTTGACAGTAATGGGAGTTTTTCTGTCTCATTTCTAAATTCAGACACTTTGACAAATATGCTGCTGAAAGTTTCACAGGTATTTTAGTGTCTTACCTATATATCAGGAAAAAGTAATGATAGAGGCAAAGATAAAGTAATGAACACAAAAGGAGAGGAAGTGACTGCAGAATTTAAGCCTAAAAGAGAGAACAACTGCCTTCTACAAAACTACAAGAAAGAGATGCAATTTTCTTAAGAAGTAATTTCTCTTTTTCTTCAGAAAATGCAGAGGAGCAGAAATCTGGGACCAGGCCAAACAGTGCATCTCTTTCATCAGATCTCTTTGGAAACATGACCCAGAGTCCAGATAACCCTTCCTCCTCTGTGAGGCTTTTCACCCCTCAAACTGCAGAAGCCACAGATGGGCCTGGCAGAGCTCAGAACTCTGACAAAAGCTGTGGCCCAGGACACAAACTGAGGAGAGCTGAGTGTTTTCCTGTACCTGCTCTGCACAGTGCAGCTGGGAAAGAAAATGCTGCAAGTCCAGCTGTGACCAAGAGGAAAGAAATGTCAATTGTGGCATCAGGTCTGAATCACAGTGAGCATGTAAGTTAATTCCAGAATTTTGGGATCACTGGTTAGTGATTGCTGGTTACCACTATAAACCCTCAGTCTCTAAGTATAATGAAACTAATCTAGTAGGAATTGCAGGTCAGTAATGCAGCAATTTAAATCAAACTTTATCACTCCTAAAACTGTGAGAATGCTGCCTGTAATGGCACTGTTCAGCTTAGTGAAGTGTGAACTTTTTAAATGATCCTCAGTGTCTGGGGGAAAAACACAGGATACCAAAGGCAGAGGGTTTGTAGAGAGCCAAGGGGCTGGGGGGTGTGTGGCTCAGTCAGGGTTCTCAGATGATGCTGCTTTACCCAGACTCTGATCCATAGTGAGCATTTCTCTAAGTGGTGATTCTGAGTTGCTGATAAACCTGTTTGTGCACTCAGTTTCCAGTAGGATTTGGCTTTTAGGTTATAAAACACACACCAAGAGCTCTGCTTTCCTTCAGTCTGTTGAGTGGTGCCAAAGCTGCCTTAAGGAAATGTGCATTCTGTGTGCCAACACATAAAACTGTTATTTTAAACTGACTATCCTGTTACATCATGCTCCTACAAACTGGGGCTGTTGGGGGGGTTTAAAACTGTTGCTAATTATTATTTTCTTAATTACTTTTCAGTTGGTGGTCCAGAAGTTTGTGAAGAAAACTCAGAGCACTTTATCTAATCACATAACTGAAGGAACAACCCATGTGATAATGAAAACAGGTTTGTTGGGAGCTGGGAGACCAAATCCTCTATTGGCAAACCATGTAGAATTTTACCTTGAGTCTAAACAACAGGCAGACAGGTCAGCAATAAATTTAATGAGTTTGAGGAAAAGTTATTGATTTGTTTTCTCTCTTGTAAGTTTTTTGTTCAAGCTTGTGGATCTTTCTCATTGTATCTCACAGAATCAGTGTGTGGGCAGGTTTTCCCTTGTGTAATTCAAAGTTAATGTTATTTGATATTTGTTTTTCCACTTGCTTGGTGATAATTTCCAGGTGTTGACAGCACACTGGTGTGAAGTAGCTCAGAACTAAGCAAAAGGAAATAAAGATAGTTCCCAAAGAAGTCAAAGAGGCTTTTTCTTGCCTCTTCTCTTTGTTGAATAATTTTTGAAGGGCTCACAGGTGGTAAATGTGATTCATTTCTGCTCATTCCCTTCAGTTTAGCATCATCACAACACTGGATTGTTGGAACCTTTGTATAGTTTTGATATTTTGCTGCTGCACTTAGCAAAAAAATGTTTGCTTTTATATACAAATACCCTGACCTGTGGTTTTTTGCTAATGGCAGAACTAAAAGAGCTCTTGCTGTTGTTTGCCCTGCAGATAAGGAGCTGGTGTGTGAACGGACTCTGAAATATTTCCTTGGCATTGCAGGAGGAAAATGGGTTGTGAGTTATCAGTGTAGGTATAATTTGTTTGGAGCTAAATGGGCTTTGCCCTTCTACCATCAATGCAGCCTTCACTTGTTACAGTAAAGAAAAAGGATCTCTTCTTGTCTTGCCATCTGATGGTTTGCAGTGTTTCTTCTAAATACTTTAAAAGAAATTCAAATTAAAAAATATAAACAGCAATTTCAAGCTTCTTACTCTTGTGAATACTTTTTCTGCTTTCAGGTACTCACACTGGATTGCTCCCCACCATGGCAAAAGCCTTTTGTCCCTCTTAATTTAAATCTTTGTGATGCATGGCATCAGTTAATGTAAAATTAGTATTATTTATAAATGGTAAAAAAATTATTTAAGTTCTTCCAGTGTTATACTGTAATCCTTTAGTACAAATTCCTTCAATTTAATAAAGCAGTGAAGTCAGAATACTGGCAGTGGAAGAACCATTTTGCTGGATAAAACTGCTTTCCTTATTCTGTTCTTTTTCTTTAGGGATAATTCAGTCTTTTAAAGAAGGAAGGATCCTGGATGAGGTAGGTCTTTTATCTTGAGTGAAATGTCAAATGATTAAATAATGCTGTTATATAATGAAGTTATCAGTTACCTCAGCTATTATCTAAACATTTAATATGGAATTTTAGCTCTCAGACCTGGGGTTCTAGTTTTACCAAGTGCTGGGACCAAAAGCTACATTTAGGCCTTATGCATTCATTGGTATTGAAGTCCTTGTTAATTTTTAACAGGTTATAGACATATTTTAGGTTTTTTTATTATGCATTCATTGGTATAATGAGTCCCTGTTATTTTTTTAACAGGTTACAGACATATTTTTGTCAGTGTTCCTACTGATATGAATAGATTTTAGCATAGAGAAAAAGATCTATTCTTTGCTTAAGGAAATAATGTCATGTACAGATAATTTCTATCAAATAAGACTTTACTGATAAGACAGTTACAGTTTTTGGAGTGTGCTGCTTCTTTTATTCAGTTTGCTGGACTCTTGTACAGTTTGAGTATCATTTGTTTCTTTAAAAATTGCCTGATGCTGCAGGGGTTTCATGACTCCAGCATTTCTCTTTAAAAACCTTTTCCTTCATATTCTGAACACACTCACAGATTTTCAGTCCTGAAATCTGACATCTCTTCCTGGTTTGTTGCAGAACTTTGACAGGAAAGTGTTCTCAGTCTCTCACTTCTGATTCCTTGTTTTTTTTATGTTCCAGGAGAACTTTGAAGTCAGAGGAGATGTAATCAATGGGAGAAACCATCAAGGTCCTAAGAGGGCCAGGCAGGCTCTGACTGAGAAGGTACAGGCACATCAGGGCTGCAAACTCTGTCCTGCTCTGACTGTTCCAGAAATGTGGCTGTGCTGGCTCAGTATCTGGAACTTCTTCCCATTTCTCTGCTGTTCTGTACACACAGAGCTGTGCAAATTAACCTTTTTTCTGCATGAAAGGTGAGCTCTGTCAGCAGCAGAGCAGATATTCTGAAGTGACTCACTAAGCTTGGAGTGAATGCTATCTTTTTATAACACAGGGTTAGTGGTGTTTAATATTCTTCTGCTTTGTAGGTCACCAAGAGCTTTGGATATGCTTTGTGAAATTGTCATAACTTGATAACAAGCCCTGGAAGTGCAGTGAAAACAGCATATAAAGTATTATTCCTTAAAAACCCCATGTGAACTTTAACCTGTTCCTTGCTTTTCAGATCTTTAAAGATTTTGAGATCTGTTGCTGTGGACCTTTCACTGATATGACCAGAGGTGTGTGGTTTTAGTGGAATTGGATGAATGGTTAAGACAAAAAATATTTGGATTTGGGCACTGTGCATTCACCAGAATTTTACATTTGGCCTCTTCTTGGGTGATTTTTTACCTCTTTTCCTCTAGAACTTTTAAAATGCCTACATGGGGTAAAGGTGAGGAACTTTATCCAGTTCTGTCTCCAAATGGAGTGGAAATGGTATTCTCTTCTATTTGGATGTTCTCACACAACCCCCTGGCAATTTTGCTGCATTTCAAACTTGGCCTTTTATCTAGTTTGTGTCTGATTCTTTAGTGCTGAAGGAACAGCATGAATATCCTGCTGGCTGGTAATTGCTGTTGATGCTTTTGAACACTCATATTTGAGCAGTTTTTCTTCTAAGTAAACAGTTCTTGAGTATCCTTTTTCTAGCAGTTGACACATCCCTTTCTGTAACCTTCTGTCTATAGGAGCAGGTGTTAAAAATGAAACACAACAGAGCCAGAAGTTAATATACAAAGAAAAACTGTTCAAGATAGCTTTATTTTTTTCTTTTAAAATTTAATAAAGTATGCCACATGTTTTTGAAAATATAAGGTATCATTTTTCTCCTTAAAATATTTGCAGCTGACTTCCCATTTTTGTGGCAGATACTTTCTGATTTGTCCAATATAATTTTATTTTTGACTGGGTGAGAGATGCTCACATCTCTTGACATTTACAGTAATTGCTGCAAAGGATGCAGTGTTTTCACCTGCTGCACTGATCCTCAGTTGTGACTCTCATACTTGAGAGATTTAATCTTCTTCACTACCAATTCAACAAATTGGTGCAAATTAAGTACTTTGGCTACTTCTGTTAATGAGAGATAATCACAGTTCTGACTTGTGATTTTTAATTTTCATTCCATGTCTTGCATCCTTATGATAAGAGGAGATAAACTGTGACTTTTAAGTTTGGGGCATGTGCTCCATTGCTTTTTCAGGGTTTTGTGTTGTGCAGAGCTGACCAGGGAGTGGGGGAGGAGGGAGCTGAAAGGATTTCTTTTCTCCTGAGGCTGACATCTCTGTCAAATTAGGGGGTTTGTGAATGGGAACAAACCCAGCAGGGCCTGGGGAGCAGTGTCAGCCTCAGTGTGATACTGAAGTGACTGACTGTTCATCTGATTCCTTCAGAGCAGCTGCAGTGGATGCTGGAGCTCTGTGGTGCCTCTGTGCTGGAGCAGCCTGACCTGTTCACACACACAGCAGTAAGTGCTGAGCAGTTCCTACCCTCCCCCAGTTCCCAGAGCTGCCTGCACAGCCTGGCAGTGTCCCCTGCTCCTGAACTTCACTGCAATTCAGGCTCCCTGGTAGTGGAGGAATGGTTGGTGTTGGCCAGATCACTGATCTGTCCTGAAATTAGCACTGAGCCTCCTGTTCCAGCACCAAAATCCTTCTAGAGCCTGGATGTAATCACAGCATTTCTGGAGAGAAATCTCAGAAGAATCTTAGAAAATAATGTCTTTCTCCCTCTACAACTTTTAAATTCTTCTCTGAAGCAGAGTTAGCCCAGTTATTGCTGTCTGTAGATGGGTATGAGAATGGTGTTAGGACAGACAACAATAGCATTTTTATTTCTTGTCTTAAAATCCTAGAATTCCACTGCTGTGGTGGTTGTGCAGCCAGATGCTTGGAAGGAAAACGTGGATTATGGAGGTAAAGCAACACTGCCTTGAGCTGCTTTCTGCTACACACTGAGTGTCTATCACATCTGTCCTTTAATAGCTAAATAGCAGAGGTTTGTAGAGGAATCTGAATTTTTCTGCATCTGGAGATGGAAGTATGGCTTAAAAGAAAAATCTAGAAGGACAAAGTATATTGGCTCAAGAACCAGCAATAGTCTTAAAAGCTGCTCTGGCAGAGGAGAGCTGTTGCCTGAGTTGTCCTCTGTGTATCATCAGCTTTAGGGAAACTTTTCTGATGGAATAGTTTTTAAAAGGTGGGGAGAGGTGTCTTTGGAGGACTGGTAAGATCTAGGAGACAGCCTCAGATGGAACAGGATTCCCTTGGCCTGGAAAGGTCGTGTTAAAAAGCCTTTCCAGATACAGTTTTGTATTTTTTTTTTTTCTTTTAAGCAAAATGCTCGGGGGAAACTGAGACTTTGAAAGTGCAAGTGTTCCAAACTTAGAGACAGTGGGGTTCTGGAAGGAATGGGAGCTAGTTAGGCTACAGTGAAGTCCAACAAACCAGTGGAGCAGGATGATGATGCACAAACCCAGCTGTTTCCATGGCACTGGAAAAATGAGAAAATCCAAAGATCCTGGAATGAGGAGGAGCAGCCTGAAAGCACTCCAGTCATTTTCTGTTGCTGCTGCCTTAATGAGGCTCATGGCTTGTCACACACTCAGTGTGTCTGGGCAGGCAGCAACCAAAGCTCTGTCACTGAGCTCCTAAATGGAAAGATAAAAGCTGGATTCTCTGGTTTGGGTGTTTATGTTGTGGTGTTCTCTGCTTCCTGCCTGCCTCTCCTTGGAGCAGCAGCATCACCTGCCCTGCTGCAGGGAGTGCCAGTGCCACATCCCTGCTTTTACACTGCTGCTTTTTATCCAGGCCTTTAAAACGTGCCAGATCAAGCCAACAGCTCGTTCTGAAAGACATCAGTGGGCTCAGCTGAGCTTGTTTGGGCTCCCTGCTGACAGCTGGGTGATTTCTTTGTGTCTTTGTCTCCAGCAATCCCCCAGCACAGCCAGGTTGCCGTGGTAACTCGGGAGTGGGTCCTGGACAGCGTGGCTTGCTACCAGTGCCAGGAGCTCAGTGCTTACCTCGTGTCCTGAGCCTCAGCAGCAGCTCTGGATTCTTCAGAAAATTACTTCAACATCACCAGCTGAAGGTGGGATTGCCCACTGCTCTTTAAAGCTTCACGTTAAAGAACTCTGAAATTGTAGGTGTTCAATTTTAAAAGTTAGAAAATGTAGTAAATGGCCTCCTCAGAGAAATGGTGATCTATTATTTGGCACTGCAGCCAGTTTCTGTTTGGATACTTGAGGACATGTTGGGGACAGTTGTTTAAAAGAGGAATATTGGGCTCAGGGTTTGAATTAAAACAAACTCTGGAGTAACATCCATATCTTCATTTTGCTGAAATACAAACCCTGAATATTATTTTGTGTTTATTAATGCATCAAGCTTGGCCATTGATTGATTATGGTGGTGTTGGAAACTCCACAAACAGCTGTCCTGTTGTGTATCCAAGTGCCAGCTCACCCTGACCAGAAGCCCTGTCCATGTTTGGTCCCCAGACAGGCAAAAACAGAAGGCAGGGCTTAAATCAGAGCCTGTGGCTGTGCTGTCAGCCTGATCTGTGACAAGTGTGTGTGGCACTGTGAAAGGATAATGAATAGATGCATTTTAGTATCCAGGTGACCCTTGATAAGCCCAGTAAGAATCTGCTTTAATGGTCCCTGCTTGCAAAATGAGGCTGCAAAGCAATTGGTTTTTTATGAAAGAAAATATCTTGCTTGTTTCTGTTGCTAAGCAATTCAACTTCATGCCTAATTTTGTACTTTGAGAGCAGAAGGAGAACCTGGTTGTTTAAAAAAGGAAAGAAAGTAGCTAAGTTCAGAAAATTGTTTTGTGATGAGATGCTGCTGTTATGGAAAGTTACAGAAAGTATGTTTATAAATATTTGATTGTACAAAGGAAATAAAATTATTTTGGCAAGTATTTACCTAACTGTTCAGTTTTTGTGTGAACCAGTATTGAGGTACATGTGAAAAAAAAAAATCTCAGTCCAACCTCCTGAAATGAGGAAGGAAGTGGAAGACTTACTAGAGAAAGTGAAAAATGCAAATGAGGATTTCAGAGCTGCAATCAGAATCACAGCTGCTCAGCCTGAGAAGTGAAGGTGTTATCAGCTGTCCTGCAGCTGCCAAGTGCAGGTAGGCTGATCAAGCATTGCTGCTGTTTGGGTGAGGGCTGGAGGGCTTCTCCTGTTCCCCTCCTGTGTGACAATAATTCTGTAACTGCAGCCTGCTCAGCCCAGCCCCACTGCCAGCCTGCTGCTCTTATCTCTGAGCCCATGCTGGCACTGGGTGTTTTATAATCTGCATTTCAAAGGACAGCTGGAGGCAGGGACTAAATGCTGCCTGGTAGATGCAAGGAAAAGGACAAGCAGAACTGTTTTGCTTTGGCCATTGTGAAATTGCTCCATGTAAAGGTTCTTTGTGTCAGGTACCAGCTCCAGCTGGAGAATTGTCTACAGGAATAATCCCATGGTGCTGCCATTGCTCCTTGGAGGGGAGCAGCTCTGTGGGAGCTCTGTTTGTGTAAAGTGTTATCTGAGAGCTCTTGGAGTGATCTCCATCTCGTGTGTGGACCTCATCTGGACTCTGTGATCCTGAAGGTCTCTTGCAGCCTTGTGATTGTGTAAGATTGGGGTGAAGTGGAATGACTCCCAAGCAGCCAAAGCCCAGGAATGCTTCCAGAGGAGCAGGCAGGGGCAGAGGATGTGATCTGTTCCCCTGTCTTGGAATCCTTGGGGACTTCTCCAGGCAGATTTGCAGCTTCAGCAAAAAGCCCCAGCCTGGAGTTGCAGAGCTCTCTGTGGGTTGTGCTTCATGTCAGGACCAAGCTCCATTTCTTCCCTGTTTGCTCCATAGGCCAGAGCAGGTCTGGGAGAGTTTGCAGGGTAGGGAACCCGAGGTGAAAGCAGTTTCCAGGTGGGGCTGGGCTGCTCTGTGCCCTCCCTCCCTGCAGGATGTGCTGCTGATCCCATTCCCTGCAGGGAGGGAGCAAACACCTGCTTTGTGTTCCTGGGAAGGTGGGTGCCTGCTGCAGGTTTGCCTGATCACATAAGCACCACATTTGTATTTCAAATTGCTCTGGGTTTGCAGCTCAACAGGAGCTTTTCTCCGTGCAGCTGCACGGGTGGAGGTGAAGGCAGCTGAGCTGTGCTGCTGTTTGATGCTGCAGCTGCAGGGGAAGGGGCTGGGCACAGGCTTTGCACCCTGCAGGAGCAGCACCTCAGTCCTGCTGCTTCACTGCATCTGGCAAGGAACAAGGGCATCCTGATGGGTGATGGGATTTGGGGGTATGAGCTATAAAAACTCAGGAGAGCAGCTTTAGCACAATCACCCTCTGGAGTTCTGGGGGTCACAGTCCCCAGGGAAAGGCTCTGGTTCCCTGCCATGACAAATAATCACAAGCACCAGGTGAGAAACAGGTTAGAGAAAATTCTTTGATGTTTTTCCTCAAGCCCAAGGGTTCAAAACCACACGAGGGGCAGGACTTGGAATTCTTTCCTTCCCCTTCTCCCTCAGCTAATTAATTGCTAACCTCATTTCTAAAGCAAGGAGAGGAATTTTGCTACTTTGGGGTAACGAAGTGATAGGAAAGGTGGTGCTGATGTCTTTCCAAATAATTCCATGGCTGAGGGGATGGGTGTTAATGTCTTTGAGATGGCTCTTTGTGTCTCTATCCACTTCTGAAGGTTTGTTACAGAGCCCAGACAGTGACTCCTGACACACACAAGGGTGTTGTATTGTTGGACACGAAAGAAACACACAGATTTCTCAGCAGCAGGTCAGGACTACTCAGGCAGGACCAGAAAAAAGGGCCCAGACTTTCTTTATTCTCTCATTTTTATCTCTTTCTTAAGACAATCATGGATTGGTCAATGAGGTTACCACCTCTACAATTTCACAGGATAAAGACATGGTCAATCATCTTTCTCTGCCTTAGGAGAAAGGAATGAAAAACAATCCAGAAGTTTAAAACAATCTAGGCTGGTTACAAAAACAAGGACTGTGTTTATAGAAAATGCATGAGAAATTCTACTACAGAAGTAAAACCATAGAACACTGCAAAAAGCAGGGCGACATCTACCCACTTCCAAAGGTTTGTTACAGAACCCAGGCAGTGACTCCTGACACACACAGGGGTCTGCACAAACCTGACTTTCTGAGCTTTGGGAGGAAATGCCAGGTTCAAGGAGGGTTTTGGGGCAGTTTGGGATGGCTGCACCTTCCTGGTACCTCAGNAGCCCAAGGGTTCAAAACCACACGAGGGGCAGGACTTGGAATTCTTTCCTTCCCCTTCTCCCTCAGCTAATTAATTGCTAACCTCATTTCTAAAGCAAGGAGAGGAATTTTGCTACTTTGGGGTAACGAAGTGATAGGAAAGGTGGTGCTGATGTCTTTCCAAATAATTNGGAAGAGGGCAATGTGCAGCCAGAGTTTGGGCTAAAGGGAAGCCTGGAGAGAGCAAACCCCACAAACCCCACGGGCTGTGCCCCGTGGGCTCTCCCCCTTTTAATTCCAATAAACCTGCAGGACTCCTCTGTCTCCTTTTTGGACTCTGGCTGTTCCCAGGGGGATTTTCCCACCCAAAAGTGCATCCTGAGCTGAAAACTGAACCTCGCCCGGGGCAGGGCTGCCTTTGTTCAGCCACCATTGTCACAGCCCGTGTCTCCTTCCCCCCAGGTGTTGGTGGGGATCCCTGACCCTCCCCAGATGTTTTTCCTGATTTCTGGCTGGGCTGTGCCCTTTTCTGCTGTCCTTCACTTCACCCAGCCTTCAGCTGTGCAGAGTAACAATCCCAGCTGTAGGACCAGAAATGCTCATCCTGGATCTTGTCTGCTGCAGCACCTGAGTTCTGGCACAGCCCAAAGCTTCAGAGATGCTCTGGGGCTCTGTTCCTGCCTTTTCCCCAGCACCAATGAGTGGAATGTTGCTGTGGGGCTGTCTCACCTGAGCAGATGCTGTTAAACAGGGGACAGGGAGGCTGAAGCTGCCCACGATGTTTTTCTAATGTGTGTTAATTAGGCATAACTTTGTCTTGCATTCCTGTGAGCTGTGATGATGTGGAGCTCAGCAGTCTGTCCCCAGTTTTGTCCTTTACATTTTCCTGCTGAGCACTGACACAGCTCACTCAGGTTCCAGTTCTGGTGTTGGGATGAATTTGTGATTGATTTTGTTTCATAACTGTTTGAAGGCTGCAGACTGAAGCAATGGGAAGAGGCTTGTGGGCTGAAGGGGAAATTAAACAGTGAAGGAAAAATAATTTGATAGTTAAAAGCCCTTTGCTTTTGACAATATTGAATTTTGTGCAGGATTCTGGTGCTTCTCAAGGGGAGTTTCTGACCTTTAGAAGGACAAACAGCAGCCTTGCTCCTGGAACAGGGTGAAGCACATCTGTGTCTAAAACATTTGGGCAGTGCCCCTGCTGCCTTTCTCCTTGCCCTGCCTGACACTGAGCCATGGTTTTGGTTCTCTTTTGCCCTCCTTGGTCCTTGCTCAGACTCTCAAACCTGCAGCCCCAGCTGCTGCCCCTGCAAACCCCTGCATGGCACACAGAACACAGGTGGGCTGCCAGAGTCCCCATGCTGGGTGTGCCCAGCCTGGAGGAGGATAAAGCAGCAGGGGCTGGGGGATAACTGAGAATCTTTAATGCCTCTGCCAAATTGTGTCAGTTTTTAATACAACCTGAACATTCAGGATGGTGCCAGCAGCATTTTTCCCACTCTGCATCCTGACTCAGCACACAAGGGAAGGATGTTTGGGGTGGTGCTCTGCCCTTCACATCCCTGCCAGGTTCTGGAGAGCAGCTTCTGCTCAGGAGGAGGTGGGGAGGGGCTTGGTCTCTCTGCTGCAATGGAGAAGCTTTAAACACACCAAATTGTGAATGAGCTGCTTTGAGGCTTGCTCTGAAAGAATATTGAAGTGGCAAATCCATTTGTGATGCAGGAGGCAAGGGGAGGAAGCAGCAGCTGGGGTTCCCACAGCAGGCTCTGCTCCCTGCTCAGGGATTTGGGGGGGAGCTCTCTGTGCTCCACTCCCTGCTGTGACACTTCCAAGGCCATTATGGTTTGGAAAGGGACTTCAGGGCAAAAATGCAGCTTTAATTTATTGAAACTCCAACTGTCCCACCTCCTTCCCTTAGAGGAGAGAGAGGGAGTTCCCTGCTCGTGGGATGGGTGGCAGAATTTGGGGGGTGTGCTCAGTCTGGCACAGAACTTCCAGCAGGGAGAGCTGGGTTCCAGCAGGGAGAGCTGGGTTCATAAAGGGAGAGAAGGGTTCCAGAAAGGGAGGGAGCAGGTGCTCATCTT
>VZTZ01019588.1:28113-43513 GCA_013400955.1 Drymodes brunneopygia
CTCCCAGTTCGGGATCCGGGGCTCTGCTCCCCACCCTCCCTCCTGCCCGCGCACCCCCAGCTGCCGCCCTGACTCCTCTCCTGTCCCCTCCAGGTCTCCCGGGGTCNGCAGGGGGAGGGATCAGGGGCTGGGGGGAGCACGGGGGGAGCTGCTCCATCTGCTCAGTTATCCTGTAGATTATCCCTTTATCCCACGGTTTCTCTCATCCCGCAAATTCTCTCATCCCACAGATTTTCCGTTTATCCCGCAAGTTCTCTCATCCCGCAGATTTTCACCTTTAACCCCCGGATTCTCTCATTTCCTCTCCCTTCCTCTCCCCAGGACAGCCAGGGAAGAGCCAAATCCTGGGAGTGACCGTGCCGAGGATGTCCCCACGTGCCGAAGACACCACCAGGTGTCCGAGGATGTCCCCCAGGAGCCGAGGATGTCACCCAGGAGCCGCAGCCACCCTGACTGCACACCTCAACCCTCCTGCATCCCTCTGGGACCGGGAATTCCCTCCCGAGTCACCCGAGCTGCCCCTGCTCCAGCAATTCCCAGACCTGGAACAGCTCCAAAAACCGGGCTCAGACCTTGTCCTTGCCGGAGTCCAGAGCTGGCCAGGCCGGCCCTGGCTGGGGAGTGACCCTGCTGCTGCAGGACCACCCGGACATGGAAACCAAACTGGTTTTGGGGTCATTTTTGGTTNACCACCTAGCCTCTCCCGCTCCGGGTGATGCCCCAGTTCTCCTTCGCCTGTTTCTGCGGCCTCCACGGCTTCTGCAAGATGAAGAGGAAGAAGGACGAGGCCGGCGGGGGGCAGGAGACGGCGGCGTGAGGAGCAGCCCTGCCCGTGTCCCCCTCCTGTCCCCTCGGTACGCCGGGACTGCCGGGGGCACCTCGGGAGCCTCCTCACCGCTCCAGGGAGCGGCTCCGCGGCGGTGCCACCTCTGCCTGCCCTGTCTGGGGGGGTTTGGGGGGCTCAGGGGCTGATCCGAAGTGTCCGGGGGGGNCAGGAGCCGAGGATGTCACCCAGGAGCCGCAGCCACCCTGACTGCACACCTCAACCCTCCTGCATCCCTCTGGGACCGGGAATTCCCTCCCGAGTCACCCGAGCTGCCCCTGCTCCAGCAATTCCCAGACCTGGAACAGCTCCAAAAACCGGGCTCAGACCTTGTCCTTGCCGGAGTCCAGAGCTGGCCAGGCCGGCCCTGGCTGGGGAGTGACCCTGCTGCTGCAGGACCACCCGGACATGGAAACCAAACTGGTTTTGGGGTCATTTTTGGTTTTAAAGTCCATCTCCAGCACCTGTGACTCCAAAAAAAAAACCCTCTCCGCGTTTCTTCCCTCCTGCTCCGGTGGATGCAGCGCTCCAGGAGGTGCCACCCGCTCGGACACTGCCCGGACACTGCCCGGTTTTCCTGCGGACACTGCCCCCGGAGTGACCAGTGCCACCCAAAACTCCCACGCCACGAGCAGGGGTCACCTCGGAGTGTGACCCTCACCCTCTGCACACCTGGGCCACGAAGCTCAAGGGGAGGGTGGTTTTTATTTTTTGGCAATCAGGCCAAAATCGCTGAGTTTGGGGCAGCTGAGATTCGACCCAGGGATATTTGGAGAGAGAGAAATTCCTGAAATTCCTCCATCCTGGAAAAGGAGCCGAGCAGCGAACCCGGGGCTGGAGCTGCGGAGCCGCCTCCTGGATTTCCTTTGGGAAGAGATGCGGGAATGTGGGAGGTGCAGCTCGTCCTCCCCATCACGGATCCGGCTGGAATTCCTGGAAAATCCCCGGATCCCGCTGGAATTCCTGCAAATCCCAGTTTCAACTCCTCGGGAAGAGCAGGGCGGTGCTCCTGAAGGATGGATTTGTTCCCACCAGCAATAATCCTCCTTCAATCCCATCAGAGCCAGAAAAACATCCAGATTCCCTCAAACTACAGCCGGGCCCGTCCCGACCGGGAATTCCCGCCGGGAATTCGGGCTGGGTGTCCAATTCCTGCATCCTGGGGGGCAGCCAAGAGGAAAAATAAAGCCAAAAAACTCCAGGTTTAAAATATTTTTCTCCCCAGAAATCACCCGGTCAAAGCTGTCATTTCTCCCCAACACGGGCAGGATTTTCCTCCAGGTACTCCCAGTCTTCCAAAGTCCAAAATAATTTGGGACTGCACCAAAAATTGGGGTTTTTCCAAATGTTATCCCAAGGACTAAGCTCCAGGTGGACCCAGAAAAACGCTGACTTTGTGCTGTTCCTATTTTTGCACATCAGCAGAATTCCACCAAAATTCCACCTTCGCATCCCCGGCATTGCCCTTGGCGAGGACCTTCGGGATCAGCTCCAAAAAGTAAAATCCAAGGAAGTTTCTGGACCTCCAAGGGCATTTCCTGAATGTAACTTTATTTTTGCACAAGGAAAATTAAATTTTTGCGGTGGCCACAGAAGGATTGAAACAATCTGGGAATAATCCCCGCTCTGGAAATTATCCCAAATATAAAGATAAAGGTGGAATTCCAGCCTTGTTTTATTCCAGGATTAATCTGGAGGGACAGCCTGGCGCTGAGAAATGTAGGAAAATATTAATTATAGAGAAAGGAGCTTGGAATGGCTCCCAAAACTCAGATTTCTTTTGTGTTTCCTATGCAAAATCACACAAAAAACCAGCAAAAACAAAGCCGGACTCGCAGCAGGTCCTGACTCAACAAAGCCCGGCTTAAACGCAAGGCTTTGCTTTGGGATTTTGCTCCACCCCATCAAATTCCCCGATCCCAGCCTGGATCGATCCCCGCAAAGAGGGGAAGGCACAGAACCCTCCCTGCAGCCGCTCCCGCCACGGATCAAAGCATTAAATCTCTTTTTATTGTGTTTTATTTTATCCCAGCTGCCGGGATTTATCGGGAAGGGATTCCCGGGATGTTCCTCGGGATTCTCCCGGCCCCAGGAGCCATAGGATCCGTACTGTACATTGATTTTTGGGGGGTTTTCTGTACCGTACATTTATTTTGGGCATTTTTCCGTACTGTACATTGATTTTTTGGGTTTTTTCTATATTGCACATTTATTTTTGGGGAGTTTTTCCATACTGTACATTGATTTTTTGGAGATTTTCCCGTACTGTACATTTATTATTTGGTTTTTTTTCTATATTGCACGTTTATTTTTAGGGAGTTTTTCCATGCTGTACATTGATTTTTGGAGGGTTTTCTGCACTGTACATTGATTTTTGGGTTTTTTTCCGTACTGTACATTAATTTTTGGGGTGTTTTTTTGAGAAAATAAATGTCGCATTTGTAAATAAATCTTCCACGCACAGAGCAGAGCGCTTCCTGTAGGAATTCCTATGCTAGAGGAATAAATAAATAATAATATAAATAAATTAATTAATGAATAAGCAAATAAGTGAATGAATAAATAAATAAAATATTTATGATAATTTTTGGAGTGTGCGTTTCGTGGTCGTTTGGAGCTGAGGTGTTTTGCTCCCTCCTTTTCTCGGCCGGTTCTTCCCAAAATCTTTCAAAAGAGCCCTGAAATGGGAATTGCCGGGGTTTGGGAATGGGAATTGCCAGGGTTCGGAATTGGGAATTCCTGGTGTTTGGGAATGGGAATTCCCAGGGTTTGGGAATGGGGATTCCGGGGTTTGGAAAATGGGAATTCCTGGTGTTTGGGAATGGGAATTCCCAGGGTTTGGGAATGGGAATTCCTAGGGTTTGGGAATGGGAATTCCCAGGGTTTGGGAATGGGAATTCCTGGTCTTCGAAAATGGGAATTCCTGGTGTTTGGGAATGGGAATTGCCGGGGTTTGGGAACGGGAATTGCCGGGGTTGGGAATGGGAATTCCTGGTGTTTGAAAATGGAAATTCCAGGTGTTTGGGAAAGGGAATTGTCGGGGTTTGGGAATGGAGCATCAGGGAGGGATCCAGAACCAAGGAGGGATCCAGAACCAAGGAGGGATCCAGGAGCATCAAGGAGGGCAACTCCCCTTATCCAAAATCCAAATTCCAAAATTTTATCAAAATTCCTCCTCCAGATCGCTTGCAGACCATTTTTTTTTGGCAGAAACACGCGCGAAAAGGCAGAAAAAGGCGTTTTTTGGGGCTGGGCTGAGAACGCCCCCAACTCATCGCCCGTCCCGCGTCCCCTCCGTGCGCGGCCCCTTTAAATCCGCCGGGCTGGCACAGCCCACCACGAGCAGGGGGGGGATTCCACCTCCCCGCTGTTTCAGCGCCGCTGCAGAGCGCTGCCGGTGAGGCCGCGCCACCCCTCCGCTGGCAGTGGTACAGCCCACATTATATAGCTGAGCGCGGAGGGGGCGCGGCCGGCGCTGAGGGCGGGCTCGGAGCTCCCTCATGGCGGCGCGGGGGGGGCGCGGCCGCTGCCGCGGGACGGTCCCGGGGGAACCGGAGCTTCCCGGTGTGCGGAGATTCCCGGGAACGGGAGAGTCCCGGTGCGCGGGAATTCTTGAGGGTGCGAACTTCGGTAGCGGAAGTTGGTGCGGTGGCTCTTGTGGGAAGGGCGGAGGCAGCGCTGCCGGGACCTCGTGGCGCAACGGTAGCGCGTCTGACTCCAGATCAGAAGGCTGCGTGTTCGAATCACGTCGGGGTCACTGAGCCCTTCGGGGTTGTCTTTTTCCATCAGCGCCCGGGATTTTCGGGGAGTTTTGGGTGAAAATCCCGCAAATTTGGGTTCAACGGAGCTCCCCCGGTTTTGTGGACTCTCCTCGCGTTTTGTTTTTGCCCCCCGGGCCTTGAGCATCCCCCCTGAACGAGGGCGGGGTGAGAGGAAATTCTTGCCAAGTGTGGAATATTTAATATTAAAAAGTCATTCTTGGGGTAAATATTAGAAATATTTAAATATTTATTTGTATAAATTCCATGGGGATATTTATCGAGGCCTCGATGAAGGGAGTGCTGGTGTGAATTTATTGAAAAAATTCACTTTTCTGCAGCAATTTCAGTGGTTTTGTGTCCTGTGAGAAGCTGTCAGAGGTTCAGAGCCTCAGAATAAAAATAAAAATAATATAAATAAAAATAAAACCCATGTCGATCTTACCGAGTTTGTTTCACTTTATCCTGTCCTAATTCCTTGATTTTCCAGCATGAAGCAAGGAAAGATTTTTGATCCAGAAAAGATTTAAACTCGCCAAATCTCCGGGAAAAATTAAGGATTTCCCGTCCCCTTCTTTTCTCTCTGTGCTGGCACAAAAAAATCGCTTTTTTTCCCTCTTTATCCTCATTATTTCCCAAAAAAAATCCCATTTTCCTGCATTTCCAGAGCTGATTTTCCTGTTTTCCCCCATTTTCCCGCATTTCCAGAGCTGTTTTCCCCCGATTTTTCCCTATTTCCCATCCCGGGAATAGTTTTGGGGTGGGATTGGCTCAGCCTGAGGTGCCGGAGGTGAGGAAAAGGAAATTAAACCTGGAATTAAATCCTGCCTCGCGCCATCCGCAGGAATTCCTGCACCTCTCCTGCTGTTCCCATGGAAACAGATGTGGAATTGCCGGAATTTTATCCATTTTCAGCACTATTATTAATTCTTTCCCACCTTTAACAGCAAAATTTCCTTTATCATCCCCAGTCAGGCTGGAAAATAAAAATCTGCTTTTTTGAGGCAGCAAAAAAGTGGGAATTTGCCATTCCCAGAGAATTTCCAGCCTGATGGATCCGGCTCGGGAACACCTGGGGTTTGTGGCTGAGCTGTTCCTGTCGTGTTTAAATCCCCCCTTTTTTTCCTTGAAGGATTTTTCCATAAAGTTTTCCCGTAACATTTTGGGGAGGAGAAAAGGAAGATTTTCGCACCTTTTGAGAAAACCAGGTCAGGGAAGAAAAATCCTGGGATGAGTGACGGGCTGGGAATCGGCTCCAGAGGGTTCAAAATCCCGCTCCTCCGAGATCCTGGCAGGATTCGGGAGCAGAATTTTGGGATTTGGCTCCAAAGGGTCCAAAATCTTTCTCCATCAAACTCCTTTGCAGGATGCGGGAGCTGCAGAGAGCAGAATTTTGGGAATCGGCTCCAAAGGGTCCAAAATCCTGCTCCTCTGGGCTCCTGGAGGGATTCAGGAGCAGAATTTTGGGTATCGGCTCTAAAGGGTCCAAAATCCCTCTCCTCCAAGATCCTTGTGGGATTCAGGAGCTGAATTTTGGGAATCGACTCCAAGGAGTCCAAAATCCGGCTCCTCTGAGCTCCTGGTGGAGGAGAATTTTGGGATTTGGCTCCAAATGGTCCCAAATCCTTCTCCATCAAACTCCTTTGCGGGATGCGGGAGCTGCAGAGAGCAGAATTTTGGGAATCGGCTCCAAAGGGTCCAAAATCCTGCTCCTCTGGGCTCCTGGAGGGATTCAGGAGCAGAATTTTGGGTATCGGCTCTAAAGGGTCCAAAATCCCTCTCCTCCAAGATCCTTGTGGGATTCAGGAGCTGAATTTTGGGAATCGACTCCAAGGAGTCCAAAATCCGGCTCCTCTGAGCTCCTGGTGGAGGAGAATTTTGGGATTTGGCTCCAAAGGGTCCAAAACCCCACTCCTCCAAGCTCCTTGTGGGATTCGGGAGCAGAATTTTGGGAATCAGCTCGAAAGGGTCCAAAATCCCACTTCTCCGAGATCCTGGTGGGATTCAGGAGCAGAATTTTGGGAATCGGCTCCAAGGGGTCGAAAATCCTGCTCCTCTGAGGTCCTTGTGGGATTCAGGAGCAGAATTTTGGGAATCAGCTCCAAGGAGACCCAAATCCCACTCCTCCAAGCTCTTTGTGGGATGCAGGAGATGCAGGGAACAGAATTTTGGGATTTGGCTCCAAAGGGTCCAACATCCCGCTCCTCTGAGCTCCTGGAGGGATTCAGGAGCAGAATTTTGGAAATTGGCTCTGAAGGCTCCAAAACCCCACTCCTCCAAGATCCATGTGGGATTCGGGAGCAGAATTCTGGGAATCAGCTCGAAAGGATCCAAAACACTCCTCCGAGATCCTTGTGGGATTCAGGAGCAGAATTTCGGGAATCGGCTCCAGAGGGTCCAACATCTCACTCCTCCGAGATCCCGGCGGGTTGCAGGAGCAGAATTTTGGGATTTGCGTGCCCCTTTTCCCCATTTTGGGGTGACACATCCACGGGATGAGCCCTTCCCTCCCCGATCCCCGGGATCCACCCGCCGGGATCCACCCCCATCCCTCCCCACAGCCTCCCTGCCTCCCCTCAGCTCCGATTTTCCATCCCCCCCATTCCCGATTTTCGCCTTTTCCCGGGAGTTTTGCCGCCGGTGCCGCTTTAGGGCGGGGAGCGGGGGCAGCGCGGCCGTTCCAGAGCATCCAGCGCGAGCTCGGGGAGCCATAAAAGGCTTGGGAAGGATCGGGAACGCCGGGAATTCGCACGCACAGCCCCGAGGAGGAGCCCAGCCGGGGAAACCCTCCCCGCCCTCGGTGTCCTACATCTTCCAGAGGGGGAACGGCAGGGCCGCTGGATTCACCCGGATTTATTTTTTTTATTATTATTATTATTATTTCTCCTCTTCCCACGCAGAAATTCCCAAGCCGGGCTGCTCCCGGAGAGGAGTGGGAGGAAGGGGATGCTCGGAGGGTTTGGGAAAAGGGGGATGATCGGAGGGTTTGGGAAGAAAAGGGGAAATCGCGGAGCGTTTCCAGCCATGCTCAACCTGGCGCGGCGGCTCCGGAGCTGTGAGTATTGCCGAGAAATCCTGGAAAACCAGGGAGGGAGGGAGGGAATTCCTCACTGGAGGTCATTTTGGGGGATGCTTTGGCACCCCGTGTCCTCCCGGGGCTTTTCAGGAACAGCCTCAAACAAAGCTTGGAGTTTCCCTTCCGAAAACTGGGTGGAAAAAGACGATTTTTCCTCACTTTTTGGGCAGCAGGATGGGATTTTCCCACACTTTTTTTTCCCCCCTTCAATCCCATTTTTTCCAGCCTTTTTCCCAGAGCAGGCCCAGCAGGGATGGGGTTGCTGTGACCTCCCCCAGCTGCGATCCGGCCCGAGCTCTTCCCATCCCCTCCGAGCCGGAAAAAAAAGAGGAAAAAGAGTCCTGGAATCCCAACCTGAGAGGCTGCAGGGCTCGCGAAAACCTTTCCGTGTTTGATTCGTGCGGCTGTTGGGGCAGAAGGAGCTTTTGGGGATGAGGGGAGGGATTCAGGATCCTGCTGGGAGCTGGGTGGGGAAGGGAGACCCTTCGCTCTTGCAGGTGGGTCCTTGCTCTTTAATTAAATTAATTTAAATTACATTANCGGGGTCAGGAATTCCCGGCTGACAATTCCAGTTCCACGCCTGTTCCTTTCATTCCCAGCTGCCGGGCTTGGGGAAAAGGCACCAAAATCGGGCTGTTCCCAACCCCTTTTCCCTCAGGACAAGGGGAGAGAGGGAGAACCTTTTTCCCGAAGTTTCCCTGATGGATTTCTCTGTCCCACCGGGTGTGTTTGACCTGCTCCTGGTGACGGGGATGGGGGGGGACAGATGGGATTTTTGGGAGCCCAGCTCCTGATGGGGATGGGATTTTTGGGCCTGTGAGGATCATCCCGGATCTGTCCCATTCCCAAATGGGAGGAGATTTGGGATCTGGGCTGCTCAGGAATTTCAAGCAACAAAACTTCCAAATCCTGCAGAGAAGAGAGATGGGAAGAGACGGGAAAGGAGCCACGGGAGCTCTGACAGCTCTCCCTGCTCATCCCATGAATCCCTTGGAATGCCACAAACCTGGCTCTGATAAATCCCAAATTATTTCAGGTCCATAAATGCCACGGTTCCAGGGGCTCTCCAAAACCAGGAATGGAGGGAATTCCTTGCAGGGAATATCCAGGGAAAGGTCCCGCTGTCCCCCCTGGAGCTCTGACCCCTCTCCAGGAGTGCTGCCCCTGCCCATCCGCGCTCCAAATCCTCTCGGAAAAGGCCCTGGGTGCTCTAAAATCGAGGAATTTCATCCTGCAGGGATCAGCGCTGGAGCGGGCTCGGCCCCATCCCCGCTGATGGAAAAGCCATTTCCCTCCCTTCGGATTTCAGATGTCAATTAGTGCGGGATAATGAGGCTGTAATTCCCTGAGCCCGGGAGGGGAACGAGGCCGCGGGAGGCTCTGCCAGCTCCCAGCTCCGCCCTGGGGACGCTTCCCGCTGAAATCCAGGTGATTTTGGAGAGCCGGAGGCGAAGAATTCAGGAATTCAGCGTTTGAGCCTGACCTTGATTTCCTTTAAACAGCGCGGGAGGGAAGGGGAGCGGATCCTTTGTGTGCCGAGGCAGCGGAATCCAGGCAGGGCTTCGCATTCCTGCCGAATTCCCGGCTCTTTGCTCCCTTGTTCCCAGGGATCCGGGCAGGGCTTCGCATTCCAGCCGAATTCCCGGCTCTTTGCTCCCTTTTCCCACGGAGGACCTGCCCGGAGAAACTCTCATCCCTCTCCGAGCGCTCTCTGCGTGCTGTGATGTTGAAAAGGGATTTTTAGGCCGTTTTAGGCGTTTATTCCTGAGTTTTGGACGGAGGAATTGCCAGGTTCTGCTGCTGGCAGGCGCTGGGGCGATGCTGGCTGTGCCTCATCCCAGCATTTGGGATCTGAAAGAATGAGGGCAGGAATGTCTGGATGCAAATCTGGCATCATTAGCTGCCTCTGCTTTGCTAATTAACCAGGGCAGGCTGAATCCGTCCATGAAAAATCACCTGGAAAGGAAATAAATCATTCGTGGGAGCAGAATCGTGGAGCTGCCGGGGCACAAATCCCGGGGAGGGCAGAGCAGCAGCGGGGTCTGAGCTGGGATTCGGCCCCTTTTCCCTGGATTTTGGGAGGGCGGGAAGCGCGGATTGATGCGATCCTGCTGCTTTTTATCGTGGCTTTGTGTCCTTTGTCCTGCGGCCCCTGTGGAGCCGGGAATTGTCCTCGGAATTGTCACCGGAATTGTCACTGGAATTGTCCCCAGAACTGTGGATGAGCCCACCCCAGCTCCTGCTGCCGGAGGGTGCCAGCCCAAGAAGGATTTCTCAGTTTATTTATTTATTAACCCCGTTCCTCACGCAATAAATTATGTTTAGGATATTCCTGAACATTTATTTGGGAAGATAAATAAAAACAAACAGCCATGCTCGGACTGGATGGATTTTATGGCAGTTCGGAGTTGGATGGGAAATTTTTGGGGCGATTTTCCTGGATCCCAGTCCCGTTGTGAGACCTTTTCACTGATGCTTTTAATTTCCTTGATAGAATCGTAAAATCCCGGGATGATTTGGGTTGGAAGGGCCTTAAAATCCTCACCCTGGACACCTCTCACTGTCCCAGGTTGCTCCAGTTTGGCCTTGGACACTTCCAGGGATGTCACCCTCCTCTAATTCCCACTTCCAGAGGAGCCGCAGGAACAAACAGGAGCGTGGAAATCTCCCCTTGGAGTGGCTCTGGGGTTTGCAGGGATCCCAGGATGGCAGGAATGCTGTGTTTGGCAGGAATTCTGTGTTTAAGTGGGAATTCCGTGTTTATCAGGAATTCTCAGTTTAGCAGGAATTCTATGTTTAAGTGGGAATTCAGTGTTTATCAGGAATTCTGAGTTTAGCAGGAATTCTATGTTCAGCAGGAATTCTGTGCTCAGCAGGAATTTTTAGCCGGAATTCCGTGTTTTTAAGCAGGAATTCCGTGTTTTTACAGGAATTCCGTGTTTTTTAGCAGGAATTCCATGGTTTTCAGCAGGAATTCCGTGTCTAGCAGGGATTCTATGTTTAGCAGGAATTCTGTATTTAGCAAGAATCCCGTGTTTAGCAGGAGTTCTGTGTTTTTACAAGAATTCCGTGTTTTTTAGCAGGAATTCCGTGGGTTTTAGCAGGGATTCCATGTTTTCACAGGAATACTCCGTTGTCCCAGGCTGTGGCCCCAGGGTCTGTCCCCCTGCTCACCAGAGGGACAAAACCGCCGGGAATTTTGAGGAGAAGCAACAGGAAATTCCCATTCCAGGGTCTGCCCCTTCCTATGGGATCCCTCTCGCTGCTCCAGGCGGTGATCCCGGGGATCACCCGGCCGATCCCAGGCCCAGGAGGTGACAGGAGCCCGGGAGGTGACAGGAGCCCGGGAGGTGACACGGGCTGCAGGTGGCAGGTGGCTGTTGCTAAGCTACGCCTGCGGCTGCTCCCGGCTCTGCTCAGACCTGGCAGCTCCGCGATGGGCGGAATTCCTGGGGCAGGGAATTCTGCTGATCGCCCTCGTTCCAGCAGGAAACAAGTCTGGGGCTGCTTTTTTTGGGAAAAAAAAAAGGAGGAAATCCCCCCCCGGAAAACTTAAGGGGTGTCACAGCTGGGTGACCTTGGAGGGGACAGAGCCAGGTGGGACTCATCCACAGGGGACAGGGACATGGATTTGGGATTCAGGGACTGGGATTCAGGGGCAGGGACACGGATTTGGGATTCAGAGACAGGGATTTGGGGGCACGGACATGGATTCGGGGGACAGGGACATGGATTTGGGAGGCAGGGTTATGGATTTGGGAAGAAAGGACACAGATTCGAAGCAGGGACATGGATTCGGGGGACGGGGACATGGATTCAGTGTCAGGGACATGGATTTGGGACTCGGGGACAGGGATTTGGGGAACAGGGACATGGATTCAGTGTCAGAGACATGGATTTCGAGGCAGGGACATGGATTTGGGAGGCAGGGTTATGGATTTGGGAAGAAAGGACACAGATTCGAGGCAGGGACTTGGATTTGGGACTCGGGGACATGGATTCGGGGGACAGGGACATGGATTCCGTGTCAGGGACATGGATTTGGGAGACAGGGACATGGATTTGGGGGACAGGGACATGGATTTGGGACTCAGGGACATGGATTCAGGACTCAGGAACATGGATTCGGGAATGATTCCCTGCTCCAGCCCCTCTCTGCTGCCCGGGTGACTCTTCCTGGCACAGCGGGACCTCAGCATCTCCAGAAAAAAACCCTCCGGACCCCGTGCCTGGGGAGAGGAGGGAACGCTGCTGTCCCAGCCCTGCTGAGCCAGGACTGTGCCTTTTTTGGGCATTCTTTGGCAGGGCTGGCTCTGCCCTTCAGAGTCGTCTCCCAAAATTCTGAGCAGGCAGCAGGAGCCGGGAGAGCCGCAAGGACAGAGGGAATTCTGCCCTTGGCTCCGGGCACCAAGGTGGGGCTGCTCGGAGGCTGCCCCTCTTCCTTCGCCCTCTCCCCGTCCTCCCGCGCTAATTGAGCTCATTTGCATCGCGCCTAATGAGGTTTGGAGAGACGAGATGGAGCGAAGAGCGCGGGTTTCCAGCCCTCTCCCCTTTTGGATCCCTCCCGGGTGGAGAGGTGGGAGCTGGGGGTGCTGGAGCGGGTTTTGCTCGGGGTGAGGATGTGAGGAAGGTCAGGAGGAGGAATCCGCTGGGTCAGAGAAGGAAAAGTTCCCCAGCCGGCAGGAAAACAGGCGTGGAACGAGCAGACGCCGGCTTTGAATGTCACCTGGGGGCGGGGACGCTCGGGAAGCAGCGGAACAAACTGACTCCAACCTTCTCGCCTGCTTTGCTTTTATTTTTTTCTCTGTTTTTTTATATTCCCACCTCTTTTTGTTTTGTTTTATTTTTAGGCTCGGTCTCTGCGTGAGCTGCTGAGGCAGCTCTGGAGCTGCGGGATTGATGGAGAGGCGCTGAAAGGTACCGGGGGTGCTGCTCGGGGGTGGGGGTGGCACAGGGGACAGAGGGCACTGGGAGGGGAGCCATGGTGACACAGGGGACAGGTGGCACTCGGAGGGCAGCTCTGGGCGTGGGAGTGGCACAGGGGGCAAGTGGCACTGGGACGGAGCCCTGGTCCTGCTCTGCTCCTGGCAGGGTGGGGTTGGCACTCTGGGATTTTCCCTCAGTTCAGCAGGGATATTTTGGGGCTGGAGAGTGTCTGGGGAAGAGAATGGAGATGGGGAAGGGTCTGGAGGAGCTGAGGGAGCAGGAAAGGGGCTCAGCCTGGAGAAAAGGGGGATCAGGGGGAATTTCTGGCTCTGCACAAGTCCCTGACAGGAAGGGGCAGCCGGGGGGTTTTGGGATCTGATCCCAGGGAACAGGGACAGGAGGAGAGGGAACGGCCTCAGGCTGGGCCAGGGGAGGCTCAGGCTGGAAATCAGCAGGAATTTCCTCATGGAAAGGGCGGCCAGGCCTTGGCAGAGGCTGCCCAGGGAGGTTTGGAGTCCCCACCCCTGGAGGTGTCACCTGGACGTGGCACTCAGATCTCAGGATGGCAATCAGGCACATCTTGACTGACCCTGCAGGGCTTTCCCACCCTCCCTGATCCCTCAATTCTATTTTCCAGCACCAACCCCTTCCCGGTGGTCACCATGGAGCTGCCCAGCACCAAGGACTTCCAGTGGAAGTCTCTGGCGCCGCTGCCGAGCCGCAGGGTTTACTCCACGCTGGTGGAGGCGGCCGGCCAGGTCTTCGCCGTGGGCGGCTGCGACGACAACGGCGTCCCCGTGGACTCCTTCGAGGTCTATTCCCCCGAGGCCGACCAGTGGGCATCGCTGCCCCCCATGCCCACGGCCAGGGCCGGAGTGGCCGTGACCGTGCTGGGCAAGCGGATCATGGTGATCGGCGGGGTTGGAGTGAACCAGCTGCCGCTGAAGGTGGTGGAGATGTACAACACGGACGAGGGGCGCTGGAGGAAGCGCAGCTCGCTCCGCGAGGCGGCCATGGGCATCTCGGTGACGGCCAAAGGCAAGGAGGGACCTGCCGGGGAGTGGGGTTGGGGATTTTGGGATCTGGTTAAAATTGATGGTTAAAAGTTGGGCTTGACGAGTTTGGAGTCTTTCCCAATTTTGATTCTATGCTCAGGCACAAAAACTCTCTGGGTGATGGCCAAAAGCAAGGAGGGACCTGCCAGGGCTGTGGGGTTGGGGATTTTGGGGATCTGGTTAAAATTGGTGGTTAAAGGTTGGGTTCGATGATCTTGGTGAACTTGGAGTTCTTCCCCAACTTTGATTCCATGCTCGGGCACAGAAACTCTCCAGGTGATGGCCAAAGACAAGGAGGGACCTGCTGGGGCAGTGGGGTTGGGGATTTTGGGATCTGGTTAAAATTGAAGATTAAAATTTGGGCTTGATGAGCTTGGAGCCTTTCCCAACTTTGATTCCATGCTTGGGCACAAAAACTCTCCAGGTGACGGCCAAAAGCAAGGAGGGACCTGCTGGGGAGGTGGGGCTGGGGATTTTGGGATCTGGTTAAAATTGGTGGTTAAAGGTTGGGTTTGATGATCTTGGTGGCCTTGGAATTCTTCCCCAACTTTGATACTGTGCTTGGGCACAAATACGCTCCAGGTGATGGCCAAAAGCAAGGAGGGACCTATCAGAGTGGTAGGGTTGGGGATTTTGGGATCTGGTTGAAATTGGTGATTAAAAGTTGGACTTGATGAGCTTGGAGTCTTTCCCAACTTTGATTCCATGTCTAGGTACAAAAACTTTCTGGGCAATGGCCAGAGGCAAGGAGGGACCTGCCAGGGCTGTGGGGTTGGGGATTTTGGGATCTGGCTGATAAATTTGTGGTTAAAGGTAGGGCTTAATGAGCTTGGAGGTTTTTCCCGACTTTGGTTCTGTGTTCAGGCACAAAAACTCTCCAGGCAACTGCCCAGGGCCACAAAATTTCTCTGGGTGACGGCCAAAGGCAAGGAGGGACCTGCCAGGGCCATTGGACTGGGGATTTTGGGATCTGGTTAAAATTGGTGATTAAAGGTTGGGTTCGATGATCTTGGTGACCTTGGAGTTCTTCCCCAACTTTGATTCCGTGCTCAGGCACAGAAACTCTCCAGGTGAAGGCCAAAAGCAAGGAGGGACCTGTCAGGGTAGTGGGGTTGGGGATTCTGGGATCTGGTTAAAATCGATGATTAAAGCTCGATGAGTTTGGAGTCTCTCCCAACTTTGATTCCGTGCTCAGGCACAGAATCTCTCCGGGCAGGAGCCCAGGGCTGCTTTGTTCATCTCCAAAACATCTCCTGTGCTTCCAGAAGTTGGGCCTGGAGCGTTTGTCACCTCCCACCCTGCGGAGATGCTCCACAGGAGGTTGGGAGCGCACACAGAGCCACCCCCGGCTTTGTCACCGCGGTGGCTCTGCCAGGCCCTGGGGGTGTTTGGGACAGCTCCAAGCTCCAGGGGCTCAGATCCAAATTCCTCGTGGGCTTACAGCAAATTCTGGTCTTTGAGTGGATTTTTTTTGCAGGGGAAGATGGATTTTGAAGGGGAGGGGATTTCTGCTGCTTTCTTATAATAATTTTTTCGGAACTTTTTGCAGGGGGGGATGGATTTCACCTGCTTTCCTTTTAATAATTTTGCAGGAATTTTTTCAGGGGGGGATGAATTTCTGCTGCTTTCCTTTAATAATTCTGTGGGATTTTTTTTCGGATGGGATGAATTTCTGCTATTAATTCCTTTAATAATTTTGTGGGATTTTTTTTCAGACGAGATGAATTTCTACTGCTTTCCTATAATAATTTTTGGGGATTTT
>VZTZ01019588.1:64905-77903 GCA_013400955.1 Drymodes brunneopygia
AGACGGAGACGCCCAGGGCTCCCCGCGGGGCTGGAAGGCGAGCCCGGGGTCACCTGTCCGGGAATGTGAAGCTGCAGGACCCTCCCCGGAGCTGTGGGATGGGAATTTGGAGCTGCAGGACCCTCCTGGGGCTGTGAGATGGGAATTTGGAGCTGCAGGACCCTCCCCGGAGCTGTGGGATGGGAATTTGTAGCTCCAGGACCCTCCCGGGGCTGTGGGACGGGAATTCGGAGCTCCAGGACCCTCCCGGGGCTGTGGGATGAAGCCCTGGCAGGACCCTCCAGCCCGGGGGTCTCCCTGGAGGGTGCCCCAAGGCTGAGCCTCAGCCCTCGGTGGGCACAGGGGGTGCCAGGGCAGCTCCTGACCCCAGCCCAGCTCGGGGCTGCCTCAGCCGGGCACAGCCGGCCCTGGTCCAGCTGGAGCTGTGCCCTGGTGGGGCTGGCACCAGGTGCTGGGGACACTGGAGGAGCCCCGGGTGACACCTGGCGCGGGCACCTCCCTGCTGCTGCTGCCGAGCCGGTGCCACCCGGGCTGGGCCACCCATGCCCGGGGCACACCCGCGCTGTTTGCGGCTCCCCTGCCCGGTTCGCTGTGACCGGCAGTGACCTCCCCCCGTGTGCCGGACTTTCCCTCAATCCCCCCGCGAATTAACCCCGGCTCTTCCCGCAGAACGGGATCGTGCACCGGGACCTGAAGCTGGAGAACATCCTGCTGGATGCCAACGGGAACATCAAGGTGAGCGGCTGGCACGGCCTGGGTGTCACCCGCGGGGAGCTGCCCAGCCTGGAGGGACTCGGGGTGACCACGACACCTCGGTCCCCTCAGGGCACGTGCTTCCCGGAGCTCTGGCAGCACCTGGAGTGCGGCTGGGGCCAGGAGGGCGGGCAGAGCCTGGCAGCCGAGCAGATCTGGGAAAGCCATAACTGATATCGGCCCCGCTGATAAGGGAGCAAAGTCTGAGCGTTCGGATCGGCGCTGGATGGAGGAGAAGGACTCTTTTCCTGGTTTCTGCCCGTGCCAGGGAGTTCCAGGCCAGCTCCCCGAGCGATGCTTTCTGCCCGGGCACGGCCCGAGCAGGGATCCCCGCGGTCACTGATAACAGGCTCGGGATTTATCTCCAGCAGGGCTGATTTTGCAATTGGGAGCTCGCGGGCAGCCAGGGAAGCTCCTGTGAGGTGACAGCCGTAATGAGGATAATGAGCACCTGGGCGAGGTGGAGCTGATAGGGACCGCTGCAGCCTGGGGGGGCTGGGAACGAGCTGGAGGAGAGCCTGGAAGTCCTTCCAACCTCACATTTCCGCTCTGCTCCCGCTGCCAGGGCCGCGGGGCAGCTGCTGCCGTGCCTGGGATGAGGTTTTTGGGAGGCAGAGAGCGACAGGAGCGACCGCAGGGCTGGAAAACCTGAGGGTGGTGCGTCCTGAGGGGACCCAGAACCAAGGGCAGCCCTGGTTTGGGTCAGATTATACCTGGAGAGCTCCAGGGAAACTTCGGATTTGGGAGACTTCAGATTTGGGAAACTTCGAATTTGGGAAACTTCGGATTTGGGAAACTTCGGATTTGAGAAACTTCCGATTTGGGAAATCTGTGAAAGGGAAATCTGGGCAAGGGGGCTTTGGGAAAGGGGACTTTGCCGCTGATGTCCGCCGTGTTTGTCCCCCCAGATTGCAGATTTCGGGCTGTCCAACGTTTTCCAGCAGGACAAGCTCCTGCAGACCTACTGCGGCTCCCCCCTGTACGCGTCCCCCGAGATCATCAACGGCCGGCCCTACAAGGGCCCCGAGGTGGGTTCTGCCTCCCTGCGGGGTGTGGGAATCGCTCTGGGGTTTCCCCACTGAATTTTGGGATAACAGCACCCCTGAGCCCGGGCACTGCGGGGTTGCTGGATGTTCTGGTGTCCTGCCCCACGCTCTGTCCCTTCCCTGTGGCTTCTGCCACCCGGGGAGCCCTGGTGAGGCTCTGGTGGGGTGGGGACCAGGCCAGCCCGGTCCTGCTGTCCCCTTCAGGCTCCCCTGTCCCTTTACAGGTGGACAGCTGGTCCCTGGGCGTCCTCCTCTACATCCTGGTGCACGGCACGATGCCCTTCGATGGCCACGACTACAAGACCCTGGTCAAGCAGATCACGAGCGGGGACTACCGGGAGCCCACGAAGCTCTCAGGTAGGGCCATCCCCATCCCCGTCGTGTCCCCTGTCCCCGTGTCCCCTCCCGAGCCTGACCTGTCCCTTCCGCAGACGCCTGCGGGCTGATCCGGTGGATGCTGATGGTGAACCCCGAGCGCCGGGCCACCATCGAGGACATCGCCACGCACTGGTGGGTCAACTGGGGCTACAAAACGCCGCTGGGCGAGCAGGAGCTGCTGCGCGAGAGCGAATCGCCGCTGGCCACGGTGGCCGAGTGGCTGCGGCGCTCGTCGCGGCCGCTGCTGGAGAACGGCTCCAAGGTGCGCTGCTTCCTGAAGCAGCACATCCCCGGCGTGGCGCTGGAGCGGCAGCGCTCCCTCAAGAAGTCCAAGAAGGAGAACGACGTGTCCCACGCGCTGCAGGAGCTGCCCGCGGGCCCCGAGAACCCCTCCAAGTCCATCCTCAAGCGGCCCAAGGGCATCCTGAAGAAGAGGAACTCCTGCGAGCAGAAGGTGCCCAGCCCCAGCTCTTCTTTGGAGGATGGGGACGGGGTCCCCGCGGGGCTCTCCCGGATCCTGTCCTCGGGATCGGCGGGAGTAACGCCCGCGGCCGTGCCCAAGAAAGGAATCCTGAAGAAGCCCTCGGCCCGAGAATCGGGCTATTACTCGTCCCTGGAGTGCTGCGAGTCCGGGGATGTGCTGGACGCGGGCAGCTTGGGCCTGGACGGGGCCGTGTTCGCCGAGCCGCCCTCCCCCTCCCCCTCGCCCTGCCCGGCCCCGCAGGGGCTCCCGGCCCGCAGGAAAGGAATCCTCAAACACAACGGCAAATTCTCCTCGGGCAGCGCCGAGCCCGCCCGGGCCTTCGGGGGCTTCAGCGAGGTCGCCCTGCCCCAGGGCCCCCGCGCACGGCCCGCCAGCGCCGTCAGCGAGGACAGCATCCTGTCCACAGAGTCCTTCGACCAGCTGGACCTGCCCGCCCGCGGTCCCCCCGGCGGCGGGGCCATGCGGGGCTGCGTGTCCGCCGACAGCCTCCTGCGGCTGGAGGAGGAGGAGGAGCGCCAGGAAGGGCGGCGGCTGCGCCGCTGGACTGTCACCCACTGCCGCAGCCCCTTGGCGGGGAGCAGCGCGTCCCTGGCGGGCTGTGACAGCGCCACCGAGCTCTACCGGCGCGCTCTGCCCGTCGGGGTGAAGCTGAGCTGAGGACGCCTCCCTCCCCCCGCAGGGCTCCCCCCGGGGTGGTTCCTTTTTGGGAGGGGGGCTCTGAGCCTTCCCTCCCTCCCTTCCTCCCCCGGGGTGATGGATTTTGGGGAGGGGGCTGAGCCCTCCCTTCCTTCCTCCCCCGGAGTGATGGATTTTGGGGAGGGGGCTGAGCTCTCCCTCCCTTCTTCCCCTGGGGTGATGGATTTTGGGGAGGATGCTGAGCCCTCCCTCCCTTCCTCCCCCGGGGTGATGGATTTTGGGGAGGGGGCTGAGCCCGCCCTCCCTTCTTCCCCTGGGGTGATGGATTTTGGGAAGGGGGCTGAGCCCGCCCTCCCTTCCCCACGGCTGCCGGTGCTGCTGATCCACGTCCCACGGATTTCTTTGGCAGCCTCGGGGGATGCCCCAGAGCCAGGACATTGAATGGACCAAAGTGACCCCGAGGAGGGGGCTGGGGGGTCCCGGAGGCTCCTCGCTGCCGTCCTCCCCTCTCGAATAGGCTCATCTCATCACGGGAGTGAAAGCAAGGGGTTCGGGGGAATTTTTTTGGGATTTTTGCACTGTTTTTTGGCTGCACAAGGTACCGGAGGGGTGTGGGTGATATACCTCAAACAAGCTGCAGATGTAGCAGGGTGCTGGCGAGGGCTCAAAGGTGCTGCCCGTGGGCTGGGCTGGGCTTTGGGGAGGTGCTGGGGACGCCCAGGCCACGGCTCTGCCCTCTCCTGAATGCTGAGGAACTGGATGTGGCCGAACCCCCGCGCTGGGAAACGCAGTGATGCCAACATCTCTCACCGTCATGTGGAAACAGGAAAAAAAAAAGAAGAAAAAAAAAAGGTGCCTTTGGAGAGGCACCGCGTCTTTATTTATTGATTAATTGCCTTTGTCCGAGCTGGTGTGGAGGGCAGCAGCACGGGGTGTGTCCGGCTCCGCAGCGGCCTCCCGGGGGTGTTTTTGGGAGGTGGCTGCGTCCCTTGTGTCACACGGCTCCCTTGCACTATTGCCGCGTGTTCCCGCTGCCCCTTCCCTCTCTCCGGGAGGGGCTGGGCTGTGTTTTCCCTCCTTCCTACAGCACTGGAGAAAAAACCCCATTAAATTAAAAGCAAATGGTAAAGCTGAGTTGTCACCTTGATTGTTGGGGGTCAGGGAGGGGCTGCCTGGGCCAGGCTGGTGTCCCTGTCCCTGTCCCTCTCCTTGTCCCTGTCGCTGTCCCGGTGCCGTCCCTGCTGGGATGGAGTCCGGGGTCACCAGTTAAACTGAGTTTAACTGGTGCCTCCCCCCGTACTCAGTGGTGCTGAACTGGCACCCGGCACATCCCCGATGTGGGGGCTCGGCACCCCCGGGACTGGAAAATCGCGATTTTAAGGCTGGGCAGCTGCTGGATAAACAGAGCCCAAAATTTAGGGAAAGCCGTGATGGAGGAGGGGCAGTGAGGGATGAGGAGCCCTTCTCCCCTCCCCCCCCGTCCCAGCTCTGCTCCCAAACCCCTCTCACACCCCAGAACCTGCGTGGGTTTGATTTTGGGGAATATCCCCAGATTTTGGTGGCGGGATCTGCCTCTCCACCCTCTCCCTTTCTCCCCTTCCCCCGCTGCGGCTCTGAAATCCATTTCACTGCTCCATGACGATTTCCCGTTTCCAGCCGGGTTAACCGGAGCCATCCCGCTCCTCCCTCCCTCCCTCCCTCCCGCGGCGCGGCGGGGCCAGGGTGNNNCAGGGTGGCAGGGCTATGCCCGGAATGCCACCCCTGTCCCATCAGGCTGTCCCCGGGTGGGGGGCAGGGTGGCAGGGCTATGCCCGGAATGCCACCCTTGTCCCACCAGGCTGTCCCCGGGGAGGGGTCACCGCGCTCGGCCCCCCGCCGCGCATTCCCCGCGTGCTTCCCGAGCTTTTGAGAATCCCTGGAGCGCTCAGAGCCGCTCCGAGAGAGCCCGGCTGAGCCTGGGCAAAGTCCCGGTGCCCTGGGAGCTGCCGGGATGGGATCCATGGGATGGGATGGGATGGGATCCATGGGATGGGATGGGATGGGATCCATGGGATGGGATGGGATCCATGGGATGGAATGGGATGGGATCCATGGAATCCATGGGATCCACGGGAGCCATGGGATCCATGGGACCCAGGGGATGGGATCCATGGGATGGGATCCATGGGATGGGATGGGATCCATGGGATGGGATGAGCCGGGCATGGAACAGCAGCTCCTTTTTGTGTTTGGAGCATCCCAGGATGCCGCAGCCCTGTTTTTTGGGGGGGATTTGCAGGAAAATGTCCCCACGCGCTGGTTTGGGGCCGCGGCAGCTCTGAGTGGACATCCCAGGGTTTGGGACTGCAACCATCACCAAAGGACAGGTGGAGGGACTTTCAGCCCCGGGAAATGGGCATTCCCAAAGATTTTTAATGGGAATGTTGGGGTGGGTGGCGCATCTGTCCCGGGAGCACAAGGAATGGCTGGGTCACGTCTGAGCCAAAAACGCATCCCGGACCCCTCTGGGGACCCGGCTGGCCGAGCTCTGGTGGCCACTCTGGAGCTGTGGGTGGCACCGCCGGGTGTGAGGAACGCGCTGCCCCCCCCACGCCGTGTCCCCGCCGGTGGCAGCCGAACCTGTCGCGGTGTCGCGGTCAGCTCAGCCCAACCCTGAGCTGTGACATCTCCCCGGGACTTCTCCCAGTCCGTTCCCACCTCATCCCGGGCCGCAGTGCTGGGAAGGGTGGGAAATGCCCTTGGAGGAGGCGGTGACAGCGCCAGCCAGAGCCCGAGGGCACCTCGGTGTCGCCGGGAGGGCGCAGTGACCGCCCCCCATCCCCGCGCTCCCGGAATTCCCCCGCCAGCCCCTGGAAACGCTCCTTTCATCCCGGCTCCGATTTCCGCCGCCTCCGAGCCCCCCTCTCAGCCCCCCACCATTATCCGCGGCCCTTTCATCCATCCAGCCCTTTCATCCCCGGGATCGGCGATTCCCGCAGCCCCCGCCCGGCCCTGCCCGGCCCCGCGGGGCTTTGGGGCGGCTGGAAATGACCTCAGCCGCGTTCTGCTGAGAAAATGCCATTTTTTCGGGGTGACTTCAGCCCCGAATGCTGCGTTCGCTGCCCGGCAGGGCGTGGGAGCGGGGCTGGGCTCCTGCCGGGGAACAGGGAAAAAGGGAAAACCTCTCCGGGATGGATTTATCCTGGAGGATGAGGGGATGCTGGGGGGTTTGGAACACTGTGGGTTGTGTCCTGGGGATTTATATCCACTGATCCAAGGTCGCTATCCCAAGGGATTTTCCAGCCTGGACCCTTCTACTGCTGGTCCTGGGGGCATCTGGTGCTTCCCACTGCTCCATCCCAGGGTTTGGGACTGCAACCAAGGGACAGGTGTAGGGACTTCCATCTGCAGGAATTGGGCATTCCCAGCGATTTTTAGTGGGAATGTTGGGGTGGGTGGTGTGTCTGCGCCTCGCTGGGGTTTGGACCCCTCCTCACCTGGGGGCTGCTTTGGGATCCACATCCCCGTGTGAGCCCCCCGAGCAGCGGCAGAGCCCTGAAAAAAAGGGAAAAAAGGGAATTTGGGGTAGGGAGAAGCCGTGAGGGTGCTGGGGGAGCAGAGCGAGCGGCTCCAGCACCACTCCCAGCCCGTCCCGGCGGGAGCATTTCCCGGCAGAGCGGAGCTCAGGGCGCTCCCCTGGCCCGGGGGAGCTGCCGGGGCCCTGAGTCAGCCCCGGCCCCGGCTCCTCCAGCCCGGGCTTGTGCGGGAAACCCGGATCCTCCCAGCCCTGATTTGGGATCGGGAGCGCGGCGGGAGGAGCGGGGGACGCGGGGGTGACCGCAGGGACACCAGGGTGACCCCAGGGACAGCTGGAGCCGAGGCCACCGCTGGGGTTGGGGATGGTGGGGATGGGGCTGGAGCCGCTGGAGCTGCCCAGAACCTCTGGGAGGAGATGGATGAAGAGCCACGGGCAGCTCTCATTAACTGAGGGCTCTTAATTATGCCCAGAGCAGCTCAGGGATGCCCCTGGAGCTCTGGAATTTGGGTGCCACCTCCCCTCCGGCCACAGCCGGGCTCCGTCTCTGGAACCTTGGGGTTGTTCTTTCCTGTCGGAATCTCCCCTGTCGGTTTTCCCTTACCCGGGTTTTGTGTCGGAGCCTTTTTTGTGCGTCTGACACATCTCGGGCCCGGAGCCAGGGGTATTTCTGAGACGTTTTGTCAGAACTCTGAGCGCCGGAACAATTAACACAACAAAGCTGAGGTGTTCCTTTGCCTCTGATTCTTTCAAAGTGATTTTTTTTCTGTCGTTTTTTTGTAGTTATTTTTTTTAAGGTGCCTCCACCGCCACCTGTTTGATTGCTGGATTTCTTTGAAGATCTGAAGCAGAGAAATTCCCACATTAAAGTTCTCCTGGAGGAGGCCCAAAAAAAAGGGGGGGAGAAAGAGGCACCCGGAAATTTTGACCCCGTTTTCCTGGAGCACAGGGAACGGCTGGGTCATGTCTGAGCCAAAAACACAACCCCAGACCCCAGCGGGGACCCGGCCGGCCGAGCTCTGGTGGCCACTCTGGAGCTGTGGTGATGA
This sequence comes from Drymodes brunneopygia, assembly GCA_013400955.1. Classification (NCBI taxonomy): domain Eukaryota; kingdom Metazoa; phylum Chordata; class Aves; order Passeriformes; family Petroicidae; genus Drymodes; species Drymodes brunneopygia. The sequence continues at coordinate 72,766 of VZTZ01019588.1, forward strand.
TTTTTGGGCTGCTGGGTCTCTGCTGGAGGATTTCTCCAAGCAGGACAGCCCTGCCCATCCCTCCGTGCCCGAGAAGGAAACGGTCGCCGTTCCAAACCTTTCAGAGCCCCCAGGAATGTTTGGAAAACGCTCCCAGGGATGCGCAGGGTTGGGTTTTGGGACTGTTCCGTGCAGGGCCAGGAGCTGGATCAACGATCCTGGTGGCTTCGTCCAGCTCGGAATATTCCAGGATCTCTCTTTTTTTTGTCTTGGTGTCTTCAATGCCAGAAACTCTGGGATGAGCAGTGGGATGGGGCAGAGGGGATCAGGCCCAGCACCGCTGCAGCAAAATTTGTGGCTGTGGGACCACCAGGACACCTCCTGTCCTTCCCATCCCTTGCAGGATCCACCCATCACGAGCTGAGGGGATGTGGGAGCCACAAATAACAAAATTATGGGATATTCTGGGCTGGAGTGACCCACGAGGGTCACGGACTCCAATCCCGACCTCAGCCCCTCATCCCGACCCTGCGGCCGCTCCCGGGACACTCCGGGCTTGCAAAAGCCACCGGCTCCAGCCCTGAGGCACCGTCTGGGGATCAGCCGTGACAGCGCAGTGACTCAGGTGGCCCTGCGGGTCCCCAGGGGTTGTGACACCTCCTGTCACCGCTGTGTCACCGCGATGGCATCTCCGCTCTGCCCTGGCCAGCACCCGCAGGGCTCCGGGCACGGAGGGACCCCAACCCCACGACCCTCCCGGGTGGTGGGCACGGGGTGGTGCCAGCCTGCCCGGGGCGAGCGGGAAGCTCCAAAATCCTCTGCCCAGAGCCATTCCTGCCTCACCCGGGAGCCTCCAGCCCCATCCCCGAGCTCGGCCCGTGTCTCACACGGGAAGGGAGCACGGGACCGCCGGCAGCTGCGGGCGAGGGCGATTTTCCCAGCGGATCCGGCAGCCTGGGAACGCTCGGCACCACCCAGACAGGTTTGTGGAAAGGGCCGGGCCCGGCGGATCCCGAATTCGGGACGCTGGTGCCCGGCCAAGCCCTCCTGGGAGATCCAGTGAGGCAACGCTTCGCACCTCGGGCACCCGAGCGAGCGCAGGACCGCGCCTGGAGCAGCTGGAAAAGGGAAATAACTTTATATTTATATTTGCTTTCTTGGGAACACCGGTGCCCAGCTCCCCGCGGGCCCGGGGGGCTGCTCCCCGCTCTGGGGGCTCACCCGGACCGGGACACGGCAGGTTCGCATCCCGCTGGGAATTCCCTGCAGCGGCGCTGGGAACCGGGCCGGGCTCTTGCCTCAGCCGCTTTTTGAACCGGGGGAGGCGGTCGGGCCGGCTCTGGCAGGGAGGAGCGGGTGCCAGCCTGGCACGGCGACAGCATCTGGGTGTGCCACCACCCCGCCGAGCCGGTGGCAGCCCCGCGCTGGCCGGGCCGGGCGGTCGGGCCAGCGGGGCCTGTTCGGTGCCCCGGGCAGCCCCCGCAGCCTCCCGTGCCTGCTTTGCACGCGTGGGAAGCGCTTTTGAAGGGCGCGGGGCGTTCTTCCCATGGAACTGCGATCCCACCGGGCATTCCCGGGGCTCCGGGAGGGGTGGGATGGGCAGGGCACCGTGCTGAGGTGGGAACGGAGGGACAGAGCTGATCTCTGCTCGTGTGACAGTGACAGGACCGGGGAAGGGCTGGAGTTGGGTCAGGAAGGGTCGGGTTGGATTTTAGGGAAAGGTTCTTCCGGCAGAGGTGGCGCTGACCGCGCTCCCCAGGGAATGGTCGCTGTTCCAAAGCTTCCAGAGCTCCAGGAATGTTCGGAAAACTCTCCCAGGGATGCGCAGAGTGGGATTTTGGGATTGTTCCGTGCAGGACCAGGAGCTGGATCAGTGATCCCCGTGGGTTCCTTCAGCTTGGGATATTCCAGAATCTATCTTTTTTTTTTTGTCTTGGTGTCTTCGGTGCCAGAACTTTAACACCGAGATTTGCACTCCTGAGGAGAAATGGGAAGTTTGGATATTTTATCTCATCTCAGGGCTGCACAGGGTGAGATTTTTGGGACTATTCTGAGCAGAGCCAGGAAATACCAGAACCTTAACTCTGATATTCGCATTCCTGAGGAGAAATGGGAACCTTGGATACTTTATCTCATCCCAGGGATGCTCAGGGTGGGATTTTGGCACCCGCCATCGACCCGCCAGCCCCCGGGGAGCCCCGCGATCAATGATTTCTCCAATCTTATCTCGCTGTCTCTCTGCTGCTTTCCCTCCTCGCTGCCTCCCCTCCCTTTGTAGCCGCCTGCCAGCCCCGCTCCCCCTCCAGCCCCCGCTTTGATCCCGGGAAGGAGCAATTGATCCTCCTTATCTTTATTGTGGTGGAGACATTCCCGGCACTGCCCTTAATTAAATTCCTCTTCATTTCGCTCCGCGAGCGCCTCCCTTTCCCCCCCCAGCCCCGGACGAGGATTTAATTTTAAACTCGTAATTAAATGATTGGGTTGGCCACGAGCGGGGCACGACCCGGGCTCTGCTGTGGGGCTGGGGGCGAGCTCAGGGCCACATGAGCTTGAGGAGCTGCTGGGCACTCTGTGGTGGTGGCACTGGTCACAGTGGCCATGGTGGCACTGGCACGGGTCACAGTGACGTGGGGATGGCCCACAGTAGCCCAGGCACTGGCCACGGTGGCACAGGCACAATCCGTGGTGGCATTGGCACTTGCAATGGGGACATCTGCACCAGCCATGGTGACATTGGCACTGCTCACGGTGACACGGGGATGGCCCGCAGTAGCCTAGGCACTGACTAGGGTGGCACTGACAGTGGTCACAGTGCCACCAACACCGGTCACAGCAGCACAGGCAGCGGCCGTGGTGGCACAGGCACAATTCATGGTGGCATTGGCATTGGCCATGGTGACATTTGCACTGGTCACAGTGACACGGGGATGGCCCACAGTGGCACGGGCCATGGTGGCACAGGTCATGATGGCAGTGGCACTGGCCATGGAGGTATTGGCACTGGCCATTATGGCACTGGCACCTGCCATGGTGGCACTGCCACTGGCCATGGTGATATTGGCACTGGCCATGGCGGAATTGGCATTGGCCACAGTGACACGGGGATGGCCCACAATGGTGCAGTGGCCGTGATGGCACTGGCACCTGCCATGGTGGCCCTGGCACCGGCCGTAGTGGCCCTGTCACCTGCCGTGGTGGCCCTGGCCGTGCCAGCTGAGCCGCAGTGCCGGTGGCTCTGGGCACTTTGAGCCTTTCCGCTCGGAAATGCCTCCCGCAGCCGCCGTGACCCGCGGGGCACGGGCCAGGAGCGTTTTTCATGCGGAGCGGCCGAAATCGCCCCGGAGGCAGCGCAGGAATGCCAGGCATGTTCTCCTCGGTACCAGCCCTCGCTTCTTACCGCCTAAGCTCGGCCACGCCGCCGGGGGGAGGGGACAGCGGGGACCGCCGTGTCCCCAGGGATGGCTGCCAGCATTCCCCCCTCCCCCTCCAAATCCCTTCCTCCTCCTCATCCTCCTTGGGAAAACTCCCCCGCGCTGTGCCCGGATCGGGTGGGGGTCTCCGTGCCCAAGGGGTGCAGGTGAGCCCCTCTTGGTCCCTGCTGTCCCTGGGCAAGCAGGGACATCCCCGTGGGATGTTTTGGGGGTGTTTTGGGGCCCCCCTCAGCAGAGCAGAGGGCAGCGAGGGCATAATTTTGTGCTGGGAACACAAAACCAGGAGATAAATCAGCTTTGTCTGCGTCAGCAGCGATCACCCCGAGACAGCAAAGCCATTTATAATTATTAAAACAATTTGTAATTATTAAAACAATTTATAATTATGATTTCAGCCAGGCTGGCCGCGGTGACACACGGGACAGGGGACGGGGACAGCGCTGGCTGCACCCCGCAGGACCCGGGGAACCCTTGGCAAACCAGCCCCGAGCAGGGGACATCGGGACATCCCTCTGTGCCACCCCCGGTGCCCCACAACGCTCCAGCCTGTCCCTGGATGTCCCCAGAGAGTTGTCCCCAGCAAGTTGGCCCCACCGAGTGCCCCAATCTCTGCAGGTGCCACACGGAGGGGCGGCTGAGCCCCACGAGGGTGCCCGTGCCCGGTGGCACCAGCCCGGCGTGGCCCGCGGGGACATTCCCGGTCCGTGCCGCTGATCCCGGGGCGCAGCTGCGGCTCTTACATAAACCGCAATTAGCGGAGGGCACGGAGGCCTGGATGGAATTAAGGAATTCCTGCCGGGCTGACGTCAAAGCTTCACCTCTCCTCGCACAAAGGGGGCCCTTGTGAGCCCCCCTGACCCCGCGGGGACAACGCGAGTCCTCAGGGAGCCCCGCGTGCCGTGCGGGAATTGTCGCCAGTGTCACCCGCAGCTCCGTTTGTTGGCTCGCTGCTCCCCCTGGCCGGGAGTGGGACGGTGCCAGTGGCCCCCCGTGCCAGCTGCTCGCCCATGAGAGGGGGCTCGGCCCGGCCTGGGCAGCGGGGAGGTCACTCCTGGCTGGCACCTGGGTGGAGGGGACAGCTGGACATGGGGACACGCAGGAGCACAGATCCCGAAATTCCCACCGGGATGGGATGGGATGGGATCGCCCCGGCTGCAGGAGCTGCCCCAGCACTGGGGCCTCCTCCGGCTGCTGCCAACGAGGTCACAGGGACTGGGCAGTGCCAGGCCTCGATGCGAATGTCCCCAAGTGTCACAGGCGGCGAGGGGGGGTGGCAGGGCTCAAAACTTCCTTCGTTTCACGGCGATTGTGCGACAGCACGAGGGGTACGAGGAGTTTGAACTAAAGCAGGGTCAGTTCGGATGGGATGTGGGGAAGGAATTTTTAAAGGGAGGGTGGTGAGGGGCTGGAATGGAATTCCCAGAGAGGCCGTGGCTGCCCCAGGGGAGGGTTCAAAGCCGGGTTCTGGGGCTTGGAGCAGCCTGGGATAGGGGAAGGTGTCCCCGGCCGTGTCAGGGGTGGCACTGGATGGACTCTTAGGTCCTCTCCAACCCAAACCATTGTGTGATTCCACCATCGCTGGTGCTGCGCTGCGGCCAGGAAGGGGTTAATGCGTTAATTGGGGTGGGTGACCCCACCCTGGGGCCGCCCCTGCCCCTGCCCCTGCCCCGCCTCACGGGAAGATGCTCGGGAGCGGCGCCGGGATCTGCGGCGGGGACCGGGGGCCCC
>VZTZ01019588.1:77944-89863 GCA_013400955.1 Drymodes brunneopygia
CCTGTGGCCGCGGCGCCGCATCCTCGTCCCGGAGAATTCCCTTCTCCGGCAAATCCCCGTTCCCGGAAAACCCCCTTTCCCGGCAGAATCCCCTTTCCCGGAGAATTCCTGTTTCCCGGAGAATTCCACTTTCTCTGCAGAATCTCTCTTTCCCGGAGAATTCCCCTTTCCCGGAGGAACCCCTTTCTGGAGAAATCCCCTTTCAGGAGAAATGCCCTTTCCCGGAGAATCCCCCTTTCCCGGAGCATTCCCCCTCTCCCTGAGAATTCCCCCTTTCTCGGAGAATTCCCCTTTCCCGGAGGAACCCCTTTCTGGAGAAATCCCCTTTCAGGAGAAATGCCCTTTCCCGGAGAATCCCCCTTTCCCGGAGCATTCCCCCTCTCCCTGAGAATTCCCCCTTTCTCGGAGAATTCCCCTTTCCCGGAGAACTCCTCTCCCCGCAATCCCCCTTCCCGCAGCTCCTCTCCCCCTTCCCGCAGCCCCTGCCCGGCCGGACACCGATAACCACCAGGACCGAGGTTTTTCCCCATCCCCTCCCTCCCTCCGGGCGCGGGGCCGGCAGGGTTGGAGCAGCCGCGCTCCCGATTCAGGGCTCAGGCAGGGGATGGAGCCGAGTCCGGGGAATTTTGGAATTTAATTAGTCACGGTTTTGTTCCTTTCGCGGGGTCAGGGCGGAGCCGGTGCTGGATGCACCTGGCTGGGATGAGGCAGAGGAGGGAATTTTGCCGGAGCCGAGGGTGGGACAGATTCTGCTGGCTCAGGTGTGACCACTCACTGACCATTCCCTCCGGACAGGACGTGCCCTGGGTGTCCCCTGCAGCAACGGGAGCTCCAGGGAGCCTCCCCAAAGCTCTGACCTGTCCATCCCACCCGGGCACGGCCCTATGGCTGGGCTGAGCCTTTGATATCAAACCCCTGCTCCTGCCCTGGGGCTGGGCTGAGCCTTATCTTTGATATCAAACCTTTGCCACCTCCCAGCTGTGATGCTCAAGAGGGGATGCAGGGACCCCGATGTGGCTTGGCCTGGCCCTGGGAGCACGGAGGAGGTGGCAGAAGGACCCCCAGCCCTCCCAAACCCTCCGTGCCAGGCCAGGAATCACCACGGAAAAGTTTTAGGGCCAAATTCTCACCTAAAGCCAAGCGGTTCAGGGTTTCAAAGCGAGTTGGGGCAGCTCCCGTTTGCAGCAGAGGCGGCCCCGAGTGTGCAGGTGTTTTATATATATATATATTTATATATATATGTGTGTGTATAGATATCTTACATAAATATATAGGTATGAAATAATTTAAGAACCATCCGAGACAGCATGCTGTGCTCTGGGGCTGGGGCTGGGGCTGGGGCTGGAGGGCAGCTCCTCCTCCTCCTCCCCTTACACGCCCCGCCAGCTTCGATTCACAAATGGAAACAGAGTCTGGAATTAAATTAAAAACCGCACACACGCACACGCACACACACACGACACGGGGCAGAGGCTGCACGAGTCCAGGCGTTCCCTGAAGAGACCGGATCAAACTAAAGCCAAAAAGTCAGGAAATGGAACCAGCGCAGGGGGTGGTGCTTGTGCCGCTGCTGAGTGCCCTGGGCGTGCCCAGCCCGCCGTGGGGACAGCGGGGCGGTGGCACAGCCCCGCCGTGTGCTGGCTGCTGGCAGAGCTGGTGGGACGCGCGTGTCCTGCTGTGTTTGTCCCGGCCCTGCTTTCTCCACCTCCTCCTGCTTCGTTTTTACTCCGTCCCAGCATTTTTTGCCACCTCGGTTGTCGAGGCTGAAAGGGAAAATGCTGCCTCAATGAACCCCTCTCCTCTCCTCTCCCTGCTGGAAGTTCTCCCAGAGCCAGGTTTGGTCCAGCTCGATCCTCCCCACCACCTGAAGATCCCTGGAGAAGCTCTCCTTCCTGGGGGACTTCAGGCTGACCTTAAAAAAAAAACACCCAAAACCCCCCTCAGAAAAACTCAGAAATCACCAGTGCCTTCCAAAACTCCTCTTCACTCCCCATCCCACCCTTCCCAAACATCCCAAAGGGCCGACAGATCCCAGCTCCAGGTGACTGCCGTGGAAGGGCCGGGAAAGCAGCCGAACCGAGCGCGCCGAGAAGGCTTCGGACCCTCATCCCCCTGTCCCTCTCCTCGTCGGGAAACAAAACCCCCCCTGGATCCACGGATCAGCTGGGGAGCAGGACGTGCTCCAGGAAGTAGCTGATGGAGTCCCAGTGCTTCCAGAGGAAGAAGAGGAAGAGGACGAGCAGGGCGGTGCTGAGGATGCGCATGCGGGTCTTCATGAGCGGCGTGATGAAGTTGGCGATGGTGGAGACGAAGACGAGCAGCACGGCCATGAGGGCCAGGATGACGTTGATGAACTTGCCCAGCAGCGCGCGGGCGTTGGCGTTCTCCACCCCTTCCAGCTGCACCACCTGCTGCTGCTGCTGCTGCAGCTCCAGCTTGGTCACCCGCGTCAGGCACGACTCCACGGCCTCCTGCCGGGGGGACAGCGGTGGCAGCGTGGCCAAGGGGTGTCCCCTGAGGGGTTTGGTGCCACCCCTGGGAGTCCTGGGGTTGGCTGATGGGGAGTTTGGGGCTGGCGGGGGCTGGGGGGTGGCTCAAGGGGATGTGGGGACTGTCACAGCCCATGATGTGGTCACACAGATGGAGAACTGGACACCAGGAGGGCAGGGACTCGCTGTGTGCAGGGGTGACACAACAAAGGGAATGGAGGGCAGGGACAGATGGGATTTTGGGAAGGAATTCCTCCCTGTGAGGGTGGGGAGGCCCTGGGATGGAATTTCCAGAGAATCTGTGGCTGCTCCATCCCTGGGAGTGTCCCAGGCTGTGTTGGAAAAATTTGGGGTGGTGGGAGATGTCCCTGCCCACGGGATTGGATGATCACATCCAAACCAAACCATTCCAGGATTCCCTGTGCTGGTTTGGATGGGATTTTGGGAATAAATCCTTCCCCGGGAGGGTGGGGAGGAGCTGGGATGGAATTCCCAGAGAATCCATGGCTGCCCCTGGATCCCTGGAAGTGTCCCAGGCCAGGCTGGAGCACCCTGGGACAGTGGAAGGCGTCCCTGCCATGGCAGGGGTGGCACTGGGTGACCTTTAAGGTCCTTTCCAACCCACACCAGTCTGGGATTCCCTGGATTTGGGGACAAGGTTTAGTCACCTCCTTCTTGCTGTGACAGCACCATAGGGAGAAACCTCACCTGGAGGGTCTGGGAGAAGGATCCCACTCCCCCTCCCTCCTCCCCAGCCCAGGGTCTGTCCCTCAGGGAGCAGAGGGGGGCTGAGCCCTCCCACAGCCCTACCTGGATGTCCCGAGCCCTCTCGTAGGACTGGTAGGCCACCTTCTCCTCCATGCTGGCCAGCTCCTGCTTCAGGTTGGTCATCTCGTTCTGGTGCAGCTCCGTCAGGTCGTTCAGCTGCTCCTCCAGGCGCTCGTACCTGCGCAGGGCAGCAGGGCTGGGACACGTCCCCGACACCGCCCTGGCACTGGGGACACCACCCAGCCCCTCCCACCCTCCTCTGGTTGTGGGAAAACATCTCCAGATCCTCCCTGGAGCTCTGGCAGTGAGGAGGGAGGCAGCTCCCCGCGCCTCTTGGCTGGACAAGCCCAGGATGGAGAGTTGTGGTCCCCAAAGAGCCAACCCTGTGTGCCACCTCCCCTGTCCCCTGCCCGTCCCTACCTGTAGCGCTCCTCCTGCAAGCACTGGGTCATGTAGGTGTAATCCCTCTGCAGCTGCGCCTTGAGGTCCTCCATGGAGTCCTCCAGGTGCGACTGGCTGTCCTTGATCTCGCGCAGCTCCTCCAGGATGGTGTCGAAGTTGTTGTGGTGGCTGTCCAGCGTGTTGGACTTGGGGCTCCCCAGGCCGCCGGGCCCCGCCCCAGAATTGCTGCCGCCGGCAGAGCCCGAGGTGGCACTGGAGCACTCGTCATCGCTGCCGTACTTGGGGCTGGACACCAGCGTGGCGCTGCCGCTCAGCGCCCGCGACGCCTCCTCGGGGTGCCCATCGTCCAGCGTGTCCTTCAGGTGCGCGATGTTGTCGGCACTGCCGAACTTGTTGCGGATCAGGCTGGCGAACTCGCGCGGCTTGGACACCACGGCCGTGTGGGTGGCCTGGGACAGCCCCGAGAGGCCGCCCTTGACCCCTTCCACCACGCCGCCGCTGAAGCCGCTGATGCTGGAGCGCACGTTGGCGCCCACGTCCTTCAGCCCTTGGTGCATGTCCCGGAAAACATCCTTGGGCTGGCGGGAGGGGCCGTTCTGCTCGATCTCCTTCAGCTTCTTGTGGTAGTGCTCCAGCTTCTTGTGCAGCTGCGCGATGGTCTGCGCCGACTTCTGGTTCTTCTTCTCGAACACCTGCTTGATGCGCGACGCCTGCTGCTTGTCGGCGTTGTTGGCCAGCTTCAGGTACTCGGCCACGTTGTCGTCCCGCGCCTCCTGCTCGATCTTGATCTGCTCCGTGATCTTGAGGATCTTCTGGTGCAGGTGCTCGATGGCGGCTTTGGTGCGGTGAGGGTCGGGGGTGCCATCGGGCACGTCCAGGCACACGGGGCCGTCGGCGTCGCCGTGCCCGGCGCCCGGGGGCAGGTTCAGGGTGGAAACGTCGCCCTTGTCCAGCTGGCGGTGAAGAAAAAGGAGGGAGGGTGCTCAGGAGAGGGAGGGGAAAAAAACCCCAGGGAGGGGAGGGGATGGGATGGGATGGGAGGGAACCGAGCTTGGGATGCAAAGGAAGAGGTGAGAACTGGGCAGGAGAATGATTAACTGGAGAAACTGGGGAGGTTTTCCGGTTGGTTGGAGATTTCCCAGCCACGCCACCACTGCTGGAATCCCAGGAATCAACCTGCTGATCCTAGGAATGCACCAGCTGATCCCAGGAATACAGCAGTAGGTCACAGGAATAGCCCAGTTGATCCCAAGAATCCACAAGTTGATCCCAGGAATACACCAGTAGATCCCAGGAATCCAACATCTGATCCCAGGAATACACCAGTAGATCCCAGGAATACATGAGCTGATCCCAGGAATTCATCAGTTGATCCCAGGAATACACGAGCTAATCCCAGGAATACACCCTTGCTGGAATCCCAGGAATACTCCAGTGGATCCCAGGAATTCACCAGTCGATCCCAAGAATTCACCAGTCAATCCCAGGAATACACCCTTGCTGGAATCCCAGGAATACCCCAGCTGAACCCAGGAATACACCAGTGGATCCCAGGAATACACCCTTGCTGGAATCCCAGGAATACTCCAGTGGATCCCAGGAATTCACCAGTCGATCCCAGGAATCCACCAGTTAAAGAGCTGCCAGCTGGGGTTCAGGGCTGGATTTTCCCAGTGGATTTCGGCAAGGAGCAGCTGCTGACTCTGCCTTTCCACCCTCAGAGATGGGAACTGGGATTTCTCCAGGGAAAAGGGGTGAGGAAAACTGGGAATCATCACCAAATCTCCCCCCAAACCAGCAGAGACCACGAGGATTGAGCAACCCCAAGGTATTTCAGCCCTGCTTTCAGCCTGGCTGCACCCCAAAGTCGTCCAGACCAACTGGAACTGCCCTAATCTCAATTTTTGGGGGACTGGGGAGCAGCTCCCGCTCCCAGAGCTGCAGGTGCGGGGACTCCTCTGCTTTTCCAAGCCCCCTCACCTGGCAGTGCCAAGCTCCTCTCACAAACACCAGCTGCCATCAGGAGGGAAATTCAGACAAAATCCAAAATCCCATTTTACAGATGGCAAAACCGGGAGTTTTGGGAGAGGAAAATCACTCGCCTCAAGCCACATTTACAGAGCCTGCACTGCAACCTCCAACCTGGCCGTGCTGCTTGGCCAGTTGGGAAAAATAAAAAAAAATTAAAAAAAAGAATCCCCAAATCTTCCCAGTTGCTGGGATTTAAATGCAGATCCTTATGCAAAACCTCCCCTTGGTTGTGTAAATGGCTCCTGGCTTCTAATTAAGAGCTGCTTGAAAGTTAAATACCCTTTTGGCAGACCTGAATAATTTCTCATTCCCATCCTGCTTTCCCTGAGTGACCCTTTAATAGGGATAAAGCTGCGGGATCACTGCTGGGGAGTGAGTGATCACCAGGAAATGAAGGGAGGAGAGGGAGGAATGTTCTCTCAAGATGCTGCTCCCATCTGGAGCAGGGGCTTGGAAAACCCAGAGCCCTCCTGTTATTCCCATTCCATCCCCTCTTTCTCCCTGTTTTTTTGTGTCCTGCTGGGAGTCTGGGGGTGTTGGGATTGCATCTCAGGCTTTTCCTCTCTCCTCACTGCAACTCTGATGGAGGAAGGGACAGAGGATGGGAGTAAAAGGTTGATCCCAGCTGGGTTCACTCCGTCCCGGAATGGCAATTTTTTTACAAAAAAAAAATAAAAATGAAGTCATAACAAAACTTTGCGGTTTTTCAGACCCCGCTTCCCGCGGCTATTTTTAGGCCGGGCCCTCCGCCGAGGGTTTGGCTTTGGTTTCTTATCTCCAGGCAGGAATTAGAAAGGGCAGGAAACAGACTTTTTGCCCAGATGTGCAATTCTCCGGGCAGAAAAAGGGAAAAAGTGACCGTGGCAAAGGAAAAGGCAGCGCCGGAGAGGCCCCAACGGGAAACACCCGCGGGGCAGCGCAGGGGAAAAGCTGCTCCAACTCTGCTCCCCCCAAAGAGGGAGTTGCCCTCTGTAAAGCACATTTTTTGGGTTGGAAAAGAGGAGGTTTAGATGGGATTTTGGGAAGGAGTTCCTGACTGGGAAGGTGGGGAGGGGCTGGGATGGAATTCCCAGAGAAGCTGTGGCTGCCCCATCCCTGGGAGTGTCCCAGGCCAGGTTGGACAGTGGATAAAATGGATAAAATGGGTAAAATGGATTAAAAATGGATAAAATGTCACCCTGGGACAGTGGGAGGTGTCCCTGCCCATGGGATTAGATGATCCCTTCCAGTCCAAACCATTCCAGGATTCCCTGTGCTGGTTTGGATGGGATTTTGGGAATAAATCCTTCCCTGGGAGGAGCTGGGATGGAATTCCCAGAGAATCTGTGGCTGCCCCATCCCTGGGAGTGCCCCAGNACCCACACCACGCTGTAATTCCATGATTTATCCACGGGATGACAGCTGGGATGGGCAGGGAACAGCAGGGCCGGGCTGAAATCCTGCTCTGTGCCATGCTGGGGGAAGGCACATCAGGTTATTGCTTTGAAAACAACCCTCCCCCCCCCCCCATTCTCTTTTTTTTTTTTNCCCCAAAAAAAAAAAAAAAAAGACAATGGGGATCCCTGGAGCATTAACAGACCCCGCCTGCTAAATCCCAGCCAGCCCCAACAACTGTGCAGGGGATTTAGAGGGGGGATTATGAAAAGCCACACTTTCCCTCCATGCAGCAAACCCTCTGCAAGGCACTGGATGAAATGGGATCTTTCATCCCGATGAGAACGTTGTTTTGCAGGGAGGACGGGAGGGCAGAGCCCGGGGCTGATGTGGGATGCGGGAGGAATGCAGGACGAGGGGAGGGAAATTGTTCTGTTCCACAGAGCCGGGCCCAGGAGAGCTGAGATGGGCAAAAGGCTGGAGCTGAGGAGCTGAGCAAACAGAGCTGGCAGGGCCATGGCCTGGCAGGATTATACAACACTGGGTTATTGGGGCTGCAGGTGGGGTGGAGCCCAGCACAGGTGCCAGCTGAGGGGCCTGGGGCTGTCCCCCAGCTGGGGGCTGTCCCCCCACCTCAGGGTCATGTCCCCACCTCGGGGTTGTCTCCAGCTCAGGGATGTTCCCCCAACTCAGGGCTGTCCCCTCAGCTCTAGGCTGTGTCCCCATCTCAGGGCTGTGTCCCCAGCTCAGGGCTGTCCCCCCAGTTCAGGACTGGGTCCCCTTGCTTAGGGATATGTCCCCACCTCAGAGCTGTCCCCTCAGCTTTGGGTTATGTCCCCATCTCAGGGCCATGTCCCCATCTCAGGGCTGTCCCCCAAGATCAGGGCTGTGTCCCCAAGATCAGAGCCGTGTCCCCATCTCAGAGCCGTGTCCCCATCTCAGGGTTGTGTCCCCATCTCAGGGCTGTGTCCCCAGCTCAGGGCTGTCCCGCAAGATCAGGGCTGTGTCCCCAGCTCAGGGCTGTCCCCCAAGATCAGGGCTGTGACCCCATCTCAGGGTTGTCCCCCCACTTGGGGCTGTCCCCTCAGCTCTGGGCTATGTCCCCAGCTTGGGACTGTCCCCCCACCTCAGGGCTGTCCCCCCATCTCAGGGCTGTGACTGTCCCAGCCCATCCACGCCTGGATTTGACCCCGTTCTTAAAAAAATCACACAATTATTGCAAAGTTCATTGCAAAGCCCTGGAGGCTCTGACATCACCCCCGGAATTATTCCATGTTTTCCATGCCCTTCAGCCCACTGGGAAGCGCCAGGGCTGAGCTGTGGCTGATCCACCCCGAGCCAGGACCTTCCCTACAAAGTGTCACCGTGATTCCTGCCCGGGATCCACCACGGGGACAAAGCAGCCGTGGGCAGGACCATGGATGGGCACTTCCAGCATGGAGGAAACAAGAATGAGAGCCATCGATGCCAAATCCAGGGCAGATCCAGGGAGCTGCTGCCCTGCTCCGTCAGCTCCACAGCACAAGTGCCACCGTGCCCGGGCCACTTGGTGGCTGTGGGATGTCACCACGGCCACCACAGGAAGGCAGGTCTGTGGTGGAGGTGGGGAGGGGGATTTTGGGGCACTTCTTTCATGTGGTCCCCGTTCCTCAGAGCTCTTTTCCAGCACAGCATCCCCTGTGCCGGTGACTGCCTGGTGTCACCGGGGACAGGTCCCTGTCCCCACAAGGGCTGCCAGCCCTGTGCGAGCCAAGCCAAGCTGTTATTGCCACCAGACCCAGCCCAGGTGCTCAAAACAGCAGCGGCAGCCCTGACTCACATTCCCACCCTCCTCCCGAGCTGCAGCAGCACCCAGGGCTGGCAGTGCCCAGGGCCACCAGCGCCGTGTCCCCCTCTGTGCCACCCCTGCATGGGCACAACAGGCTGGCAGCAGCTCCCTGCTCTCATTTCCCAGCCTGACAATAATTTTCCTTACATAATGCCGGGATTAACGAGGCTTCCAGCTGCAGCAGAATTCCCCACCCGGCACGGCCGGCGCTGGGGGGTTTCACTCCCCGCTTTTGTTCCCCGACGAACGGAGCCACCCAAATCCCCCCGCGGGTCTCTCCGCCCGTCACCATCCTCCCCATCACCTCCCCCGGACCCCAAAAGCTGCCAGCACCTACCTCCATGGCGGGCAGGGCTGGGGAGCCCGCGGGTCACTCGGCGTGGGCTGCCCGGCCGTGTCCCCGCGGTGTCCCCAAGGCTGGCAGCGCTGCCCGGGCAGTGCCGGCTGCCATGGCAGGATTCCCGCCTGGGGACGGCAGCAGCGAAGTTTTGGGGGGGGCAGCAAGGAGGGAGGAGGAGGAGAAGCCTCCTGCAGACCCCGTTAGGGTTGCCCCGTGTCCCCGGAGCGTCCCCGGAGCGCTCCCGGCGCGGTCCCGGCGCACACGGACGGACGGACGGACGGACGGACGGAGGCGCTGGCTCCGGCGGGATTGCCGACTCAGGAAATCTGCCCGAGCTGTTTACAGCTCGCAGCGAGCCCAGCTCGCAGGGCTGTAACGCAAAACCCCCCTCGTCCCCGTGGTGCCGGGATATTCGCACGCCTCCAGCCCCATACGCTGCCTGTGCCCTGACGCAGGAGGTCGGGACGGGCTGTTGTCATCTGCTGTGTCACACAGCGGGACACAAAAGCCTGGGAGAGGCAGGGGGAGGCATCCAGAAAGGAAAAACGCGAGGGAAAAATAGTCGGGGGAACAAAAAAAAAAATCCTGTCATCGAGCAAGGAGCTGAGTTAAAAACCAGGAATCGGCCACTCCTGCCAGCACCAGGAGGTGGCTTGGACCAGGACTGGATCTGTCCCTGTCACCCTGAAGAGTGGGATGGGAAGGGAAAGGCTGCACTGACCCCATTCTGCCACGGGAACACAGAGAACACATCCAGCACGCAGAACACACCCAGGCAGTGCCCAGACACCGCTGGGGAGAATCTCAGCAGCTCCCAAGATGTTAAACAGGACAGACAGACGGAAAAAGCAGGGATGGCCCCGAGCAGGCTCAGCTGCGTTTCTGCCAGGCCAGAGGAGCTGGGGAGACACCGAGGAGGAGACCTGAGCTTGAGTGTTGGACTCAGCCCGGAGCTGTGGGGCTGCTCAGAGCAGGGCTGCTGGGTCTGAACAATTTGGGGAACCCAGAGCCTTGAGCTGAGCAACAGCAAAGCCCTCACGGTGTCTGAAACCCCAAATCCACTGTGGACAGCGGGCTGGCTGAGCTGGGCTCCTTTGCAGCTCTCTGCTTTTGGTTATTCCTCAAAAAACTCCAAGAACAGCTCAGGAAGTGTTTGAACGGCACAGGCCGGACCCAGGAGCTGAGCGTGCCCCAGATCCGGGGTTTTGGGCAGCCTGTGCTGCTCTCAAAGCACAGCCCTGCTCAGCCTGGCACTGCCATCGCCCCCCGGGCTGTCCCCACACCCATGGCAGTGCAGCCTGGCACTTTGGGTGTGACATTCCACCCCTTCAGTCCCCCCAGCACTGCCAGCCCTCCTGGAGCAGCTCTGGTGCCCGGTGTGCCCTCCCAAGGAGGGGCAGAAAGCAGAGCTGGAGCAGCCTGGCACAGCTCAAGCCACGCTGTGAAGCTGCCAAACCCCAAAAATCCTCATCCCCTTCCACCCCCACTCCCACCCGATCCCATCCATCCCCACAAGCACAGGGAAGAGCAGATTCCCAGGGAAACCAACCCAGAACCCAGCTGTGCCTACCATGAGTGCTCAGCCGTGCCAGGGCAGGGTGAGGACGGGGCAGAGCCTCCTCCCGGTGCCACACGGAGCCGCGGGGACCGGGCAGTGACACTGAACAGCCGCGGGGACCGGCAGGTGACACCGCAGAGCTGCGGGGACCGGGCAGTGACACCGCAGAGCTGCGGGGACCGGGCGGTGACACCGCAGAGCCGCGGGGACCGGGCAGTGACACTGAACAGCCGCGGGGACCGGCAGGTGACACCGCAGAGCTGCGGGGACCGGGCAGTGACACCGCAGCGCTGCCCCCGGGACCGGCACCGGCAGCACCCCGGGCTCGTCGCCTCCCTGGTGGGCAGGAGCTGCTCCTGGTCCATCCCTCCGGTCCCAGGGGGAGGACGGGGCAGCCCGGCCAAGCCCCGGGCCGCGGATGCCTCAGGCGTGACTCGGGCCAGATGACCAGGGCCGCTATCAGCCATGGCATCACTTCTGCTTTTAGCACGGGGGGCAGAGGTCACTTCCCATCGCTCTTGTGCTGCCTCAGCACGGCAGGGAAATCACCCGGCTGCTCAGGGCGCTGTGGAAAGCACCTTCCTGCTGCCATTTCCTTCTCTGAGGTGCTGGGGACCATCTGCTCCTTCCCCGGTGGTTTTTGGGGCTGGGCAGTAAATGGTTCATCCGTCCCAGGGGGAAGCACGATGTCCCCTACAGCCCCTGCCAGCTCAGACACCCCCACAAATCCTGTTCCTGGCCTGTTCCTGGCCTGCTCCTGGCCTCGGGGAAGGATGGAGGAGCAGGAATTCCCCAGAAGAGGTTGATGGAGTGAGGTAATCAAGGCTGAGCTGATGAAGGCTGGGATGTTCAGGAAGAGCCAGTGCGACGAGCCCTGGAGAGCATTTCTGTGATTTTTTGGGGATGTCAGGGGCTGGATTCCCAAAAAAACACCCACTGCCAGCTCCCCAGCACGAGGGGAAGGTGAACAAATCACTGCAAGCAGCAGACTGGGGAGATCACGGCAGGGACACAAACCCTGCACCCCAAATCCTGCACCCCAAATCCTGCACCCCAAACCCTGCACCCCAAACCCTGCACCCCAAATCCTGCACCCCAAAACCTCCACCCCAAACCCTGCACCCCACAT
>VZTZ01019598.1:0-10303 GCA_013400955.1 Drymodes brunneopygia
TAAGTTATACCACCACAGATTAAAGGGGAAAGGAAAGAAATGTGTCTTCTAAATATGATAAAGCATTATTTATGATCAAGAGTTAAGAAGGACACTGCTTTCCATTCACACAGTAAGAGAAGTAGGCATTTGCAAATCTTGTTCTACCATGTTGTGATTTTGGGTTAGGGATCCCTGAAAAGGAAGATTGTGAAGAGATGTCGACTTTGATGAGAAGCTGATGAAACACACTATATCTTCAGGGATTCGTTCCAGTAAAGTCAGTCCATGGGTGCAGTCCAAGCTGTTATCTTGCTGGTGGTATTCCTGGATGCTGTTCCATTGTTTTCCGTGGATTTTGCAATTTATCTTTGCTGAAGACCTGGATCTGAGAACATCTTTCTGGCAGAGCTGCTACAAGGACTGCGTGAAAACCTGTGGCTTTGCTGACCAACCCATGTAGCCACCTATTCTTGCCCCTACCTAATCATACACAAACATATGAATGAAAACATTCAAACTTTGTCAGGATAAAGAGCTGGCCACTGGAACCATAGGTTTTTTATGGTTTGTAAAACTTTGCTTCATTTCCAGTCTGAACTGTGCTTACAAGTGGTTTTTGTTCCAGGTTGTAGACTCCAGGCTTGTCTCTGTTTTTGATGCCAGAGAACTGGAGCTAGTTATAGCTGGCACTGCAGAAATAGATCTCAATGACTGGCGGAACAACACAGAATATCGTGGAGGTAAACTGCCTGCTCATGTTTACTACTATCTTGACTGTTTCAGTTGAAAACATGGAAGTCTTGCTCCATCTTTTCCTTCTGTCTTTCCTAAGGGAAATGCCCTATTTTGTCCAGGAAGTTATTGTGAAGAATAACTCCTGAAATAAAAAAACTGCTTCAGGTTGGGATCAACAGGTGTTGTGATGTTATACTACTGAAATTGCTTTTGCTATTTCTGTCCAGATTTTGTCTATTCAGTTCCTGCAGACTCAGCAGGAGTTTTGACTATTAAGGACTCAAAAGGATTTGCAGAATTAGATCTAAAAGTTACAAGTCATCTGAGATGATTTTGACTGTACTCTTGGCCTCACAGAAAATAGTTCCACAAGTCCTCCTGGCTTCAGCAAGGTGCTGAAATCAGGAGCTGAATTTCACAGTTCCCAATGACATTTTAACCATGTACAGATCTTGCTTAACTGTCCCCTCAGCGTAAACTATGTCAAGTTATATTTTTTTCCCATCCTCTACTGCTTGGCCTAGTTTTGCTTTAAACAATATTTTATCCAGGCTGTCTTCCATGATGGAAAAATGTGAAATCCACCAGTTCTGTACCACAAGTGGAAAGTCCCTGAGGTTCACATATCCTCCCCTGAAATACAAGGTTTCAGTCTTTGCTGGTCACTGTCCAGCCTTTGGGTTACCTTGAAATATGCAGCTTACCGCACACACAGCTGGTCCCCAAAGTTATTCTTCTCCTACATTTTTCTATTTAACTTTTGCAACAGATTCAGCCTGGTATATGCTGGCTTTCACTAGCACAAAACCAAGGCACAAAGCCCCTCAGGTGGGAAGTTTGCCAGCGAAGGGCTTGTGGCAGCAAACTCCTCTCCATATGCCGAACACTATTGCAATCCAAAAGAGAATTTACTTGGGAACCAGAAATTGTTAAGTCATTAAGACTCACACTGTGTGGCATATTGCAGTTGGTCTTTAATATCTCATGCATGTAACCCCAGCTCTTGCTTAGAGATTTGTGAGAGACCAGTGAACCTCAAGTAGATATTTGAGTTTCAGGGTCTGAAATGAGTTAGTGTTATTGTAGTGTCCACAGCCAGGACAAAATGGAAACTGGAACCTATTGTTCATGAAGAGCAAGATATATTGTTAGGCCACGATCTTTCCAGCAGATCTGCTGCCCCACGCTAATGGGAACACATTTCAGTGTTGCAGCTCCAAGTCAGGAGGGAGTGACTTTAATTTCTCTTGCTTGGTGTAGGATACCATGATGGACACATAGTGATACGGTGGTTCTGGGCAGCCGTGGAGAGGTGCAACAACGAGCAGAGGCTGCGACTGCTGCAGTTTGTCACAGGAACATCAAGTGTGCCGTACGAGGGTTTTGCTGCTCTCCGAGGGAGCAACGGCCTGCGGCGCTTCTGTATAGAGAAATGGGGGAAAATAACCTCCCTCCCAAGGTATGTCCCAACCAGGACTTTGTGCCAGAATTCCTGCTAGAAACAAAGGCCTGGTACTTCGTTGCATCTCTCTGCCAGTTAACGAATACAGTAAGGACACCTAAAAAAAAACCAACAAAGAAACAGTTATCAGTTTGTTGTCCTGTAATTACATTTAGAGAAAAGTGTTTTCTTTTGCTGCCTGTTTGATTTGCAGACTCAATTCAAACTACTTGGAATCCTTGGAAATCATTAAGATAAAGATTTCCTTAGGTTCAAACTTAATTCTCTTATTTTGGTTCTAGAACAGATTCAGACCAACAGGAGCCTGACTACTGAATCTGTTCCCTTTACTTCTGAAGTGCTACTAAAAATACTTGTGAATTTACAGAGACATGAAAGCCAAAATCTGTCTCTGAGTTTTGGCTAGAAACCTGAGTGTAATCCCTTCGTTTAGTCTGATGGTTCCACTTTTTTGTAATGAAGAAGCTTAGTGATGGAAATTCAGACCATATGGTGATGATACCCAATTTGTTGCATCTAGTTCAGTCAGCCAGCTAGGAGCAAATGAGCTATGATGTCATTCAGAATCAACAGACTTGGCAGTGCTTCCCAAAGGAGGGATCATCTTCCTTCAGAACAAAGGGACGGGGGCACTCAGGCCACCCAAGAGAGCCATGGCACAGCCAGTGATGGATTCAGCTTTGAGTTCTGCTTTACCACTTTATGGGTGACTAGCATTCATCCTTTTTTACTGCAGTGAGTCACCTTTTGTTGAATGTCCTGACTGTTGTCTGAGGCTCTGCCCCGTTGGGATTACAGAGCATTTCAGTGCCTCTGAGATACTTCTGCTACAGTGGCCCTTTTACGTCACATCTGCCCTCCAAAGGATGCTTTCTTCCTGCTCTTATCACTTGCTTTCAGCTACACTCCATAGGAGGCCACTTTTATGGCACAGAGCAAAAATTTAATCTCACAGACCTTGCAAATATAGTCAGACAATCAATTAACAAGGGACCTGGTCCAGTTTTCTCATTACTTGCTCTCCATGTTGTTTACCCAGAAACATACTATAAGACATGGACTTGAGCAAACCTCTGGAGAGGGAAAATCCAAATCTGGTCACCCTCTCAGTCCAAGCCTGCTTTAGCCCACATTTGTGCAGTGGGGAGCAAAAACTGGAGCCAGGGCACTATGTCAGAAGGCATTCAGAGCTGACATCTTATGTGGACTCCCTCTAGAGTGAGGAAATGGGAATAAGTGTTTTTAAGGAACAATTCATCTCACCTGAACACAGAGTTTTGAAATAACTCAGCTGAGTCACAGTTGGTACATTTTGGTTTGTATCCATCTACCATAAAGACTCTATGGAGATTTTATGGAAAGCTAGAGCCTACATGAAGCTAGATGTGGGCACTGAGATTTAAAACCAGATGAAAACATGTAAGGTCAGTGAGATGACTCATGCCCTCTGAGCTTTAGCCAGAAATGTGGTAAGAAAGCCTGAGAGCAACAGTTTGCTATTTGTAGTCCACATCCTCCTTTTGCTGTATATATATATAGTCAGGCTCTATGTAAGGGTTTCAGAGCTTACCAAGGACATTCCTGCCAGCAGACAGTCAGCAACCAGCAGTCACTGACTCTGCAGCATTTCTGCAGAGCTCTCTTTGCACTCCTTCTGGGGTGCAAAGGGGCAAGAGGGGAGGATGGACCTTGGTACATGCACAGAAAATGCCCTGGGCTGGCCCCTCAAGTTCTGAAAAGGTAATTGGCTCCTTTCTGCTCTGCTTAACTTTCTTTGTGAACCTAGGCATTACTTCTGACCCAGATTCAGTTAGCCCCGAGATTTTATGTTTGTCTGCTGATCTCTGAATGAGTTGCTCTCCCTGAAAGAGGCCTCCTTTCCTGGTGAAAGTTGGTAGCAAGTTTTAGAAGTCTTAGAGCTCTGCATTAATTTTATCCAGGGGAAAAAGAAACAAAACATGCTCATGGGGAATAAACACAGCTTGATCACCATGAATTATTGCCTACATTTTTATAAAATTATGGGGTGCTGCCAAGTATACATGGTGCTAAGAAATGCATAAAACACACAGGCTAAACCTAGAGGCTCCCTAAATTCTTAGTTAAGCAACTAAATGTGTATTATTTAAAACTTGTTTTTTAAATACCTGATTATGGTTTGCCCATGTTTATTTAGATTTATTTACGTACTTAAGATTTATAGGCTAAAAAAAAGTCATATGTCATATCCTGTCAGCCTTTTAGCCCTGTAACATGAGTGTAACTAACTTTACAAAAAAACACAACAAATTCTCTTTTCACTTTAAGTGCTCTACAAAGTGTTGAGAACTTTTAGCTCTATCAGGAGCATCCATGACTCTTTCACTATTCCCTTACTTCTGCTCCAGATGGCTGAAGTAGTTAGGCAAACCTCCCATACATCCTGTCCTTACACTTTGGCAGTGGAACATGCAACTACCATTTGCCAATGCCTCAACTAGATAGGTTAGTTCTGTTTGCACTTGCAACATAGCAGGCCCAGAAAAAAGGCATAAATTTCTAAAATTAAACACTTTTCAAAGAATAACCACTAATACATGACATTTAGAGTGCTTCCTGAAAGCACTGAGGAGATAAGCAAGACTTTTTCAGGAACGTTGAACATCTAGTAACTTCATCCTAAATTGGTGGATTTGTTCATTAGTACCAATGCCCTGCATGAACAGGGTAATTGTGGAGTAATATGTTCATCTAAGACAAAGAAGAGTAAGATTACACCAGTATTTTATTTCTGGAGTGTGCACATGTGCTAGACACATTATTCCTATCTATATTTACTTTTGAGATCACATATGTTAGAAAGTTGAGGCACCATACAGCTCAGAGATTCTGCTCTAATCCCAGATCTCCAGATGACAACCCTAAAGCAGGTTCCAAAGAGACTGCCAGCCTTGCAGATCTGTCAGTGTGAATCTGCATGATGGATTCTTCCAAACTGGTGTAGCTTGTCATATAAAATAGCAGGTTCAATCACTTGTTCATCAAGGTTGAATTTTACTCTTCCTATATCATATGCAAAACTTTGCCCCAAAATGAAGGCATTGCGCATTTAACTGGTTGCCTAAATAGAGACGGTTGGAGAATTCTTGCAGCTATAGCCTCTTCTGAAGCAGAAATCCTCTCTTCACTTCTTCTGGGTCATGCAGGTTTTTAAATGGAATCAGTTTTAGTAGTACTGCAAGAATGGATTCTTGTTCCCCACCAAACATTAATGAAAAGCCACTGGTTTTCTAGCTGGAATAGCATAGCTTCCTTTGGTACCATGGGAGCAGAATTCCCAGCCCAAAACAGACCCATGCTAAGAACTAGCACTGTTTTTTGCTATAGCTATAGAAGGCAACAATTCAGTCTTTTTAAATCCTCAGTTGGCAAAAGTGTTCGGTGCCTACAAATGCCACTGTCCCACCTTGTGGTTTCACTCCTCACCTGGCAAAAACTCCTGTCAGCCCCAAGATGATGTCTGTTTGAGTATCAAGTAAGTAAGGACCTCAGTATGGATCCCAGGGATTCAAATAATCACACTTTACGCAATGAGGTCACTTTTCCCAACAGTGCCGAGCTGGAACTACCCTTTTATCAGAAGAGATTTTCATTCAGCTGTGTAGTGTGTGTTACGTATGATGCAGATTACCAGTGCTAGTAAATACCTGATCTTCTGTAAGAGAATTCTGTTCCCCTCTATTGGATCATCAAGTGTTTAATCACCACAGAATCCCATATAATAATTTTTAAAAAGATTGTGTGTGACTACAGACAACTTTATTCTCATAATTTCCTTCTTTCCCAATGGACTGAGTGCATGGGCTCTGCTCTTTCCCTATATCCCATGTCTCTTCTTTCTTCTTTTTTCAAATACAACAGCACTATCAGCCACAAATCTACATTCATCTATTAAACACTGATTCCCAGACAGCATGTAAGTGTTCCTTCTTACAGGCAAAAGGAACAAAAGCTGCTACCTGTGGGTTCTCAGATTGATAGAGAGGGATTTGTGGGTTCATGTAACAAAAGCAAGGTGAAAAGAACTGCCCAGTTTCTGCCTGACAGGCATGATTATGTTAGAATGTAGATAGTTTCAGGCTATAATTAAGATATGAGGGGATCTGAGCCCACTTTTACTGCCTTTGGATTCTCATCTTTATGGGGAATAAAGGAAGTGACAAAAATTAGAAGAAGGCAAAAATCTTAGAAGCTTATACTCATAATTTTTAGAAAAAATTCTTAAAATAAAAGAAACAGCATAGCACTGTGAACAATGAGCAAGATTAAAGGTCCAAGCCCACCAAAACTATATTAAGCATTAAAGACAGACTGCCTGGAAGAATGAAATTTTAAGTTGTTCATTTACTGCTTAACTTACTGGAGGACGAGGGCATACGAGGGTCAGAGTTGGTTTACATTACTTTATCTTGCATTTTCTTCTGAAGAAGCCAGAATCCTTCCCATAAAAGCTCTTACCAATGTAACTTTTATTCCAGGCTTCACTTTCCCTGAACACACTCTCAAATGTCAGTAGGCTTATGTGGTAGGAGGCTTAAATCAAGGGAAGAACTATTTTCTCACTGCCGTGGCTACTACTTGCACTACTGATGCAATGTTTTCACTCCAGTATGTGTGGCTAGTGTTCCCTGGATTATGCTTACTGTAGTCACTCTCATTGGGATAAGTAGTAGGAGGCCAACATAATTCAGGAGGAATTTATCCCTTTGGAGGATGGAACACAGTTAGACAACAGTGGGTATTATGGAAAGTATCACTGACTCTTAATTGCCCTGTGTACTGCAATATCACACAATATATGATGTAAACCAGACAGCTTTGCATGTAATTATCTTTATGTAAGATTGAGTGGGCTTCACAGGCATCATAGGAGTTGCAGTAGATCCACATCAGTTTCACAAACCAGAATATGAACTCAGGTTTTCCCCTTAGCAATGTATTGTGGTTTGCACCATAAGTAGGTAGAAGTGTAAACCTAACCTGGATAGTGCTCCTGAAATTCTGTTTTCATGTCAAATTTGATGACCTTTCTTTGAAGTGCAAGTATTTTTTTCTGTAAAGTTGTTGAACTGGAGAACACAACTCCAACTCCAGAGTGTTGCTTGGCAAAATGTTTCAGTGTTTCTAGACTTTTTAAAACTTTTTTCTGTTCTTTGCTCCCCACCATAAATACCTTGAGACCTTCTACAGAAAAGCTAACATCTGTAAACCTCATAGTAAGAAAAGGAATTGATCTTTTTACTGAGTTTGACTAGGTCAAGGATGACTAGAAGTCAACAGCATTGCAATGTTGTTTCATTACCAGTGTGAAGTCAGATGGATTATGATCAGTCAAGATAAGTATCTGCAAGAAAGTAAACACCAGAGTCAGTGGCTGTGGATACATCTGTACCACACGATAGGATGCCCAATAGCAATATCTGAGATGCTGTTGTCTCAAACAGTAAAATGTGCCATAGTTGAGTAGCATACAGAGTTCTGCGAAACTACATTAGAAGATTTCACACCTGAGCCACCATGGCTGTGCTGCTTCCAGTTCTGGGGCCAAGCAGCTGAGCTCCTCAAGACCAGCTGTCTCTGCATGGGGCTGTCTTGCCTGTGAGAAATATGTTCTGAATGGACTACCAGAACCCTTCAATTAATTAACTCGCAGTGGTTGATACATATTGCCAAGGGATTGTAGAAACAACTTACGTTGCCAAAGATTGTTGAGATAAACAATAAACAGTGCAGGGCTACTCATGGAGAATACACATGAGCTGCCATGTTTAATTTCAAGAGATGAATTAAATAATGGCTTTATTAATGTTCCTCTTTCACTAACTCAAGCGTTACCAGGTCATTTCCACAAATTCTGTGTTTATTGTGTTCTCTTCTGAGACTGACCAGCTAACAAATCTTCATTCAGAATGGAAAAAGGGATGGTAAAAGCTCTCCTAATTGAAATTCTGTAATGCAGTGAAGATTATGTGCCTCTGGCTATTTCAGTTGCCTGATTGTTTTTAATGATTCACCACTGGTGCTTGATAAAACTGTCCCTCTGAATCTACAAATCTCAGGCCAGCCCATCTACTAGCATTATGTGTTTCCCACTTTGTGGGTGGCCTAAAAGATGACTAGTGTGGCTCCAGGTAATTTTCTCCAAGATAGCTCTGCTGCTTCAGTTTAACAGAAATAGCATTGAGTTAAAGTATGAGATAGAAGAGCTAGAAGTGAAAAATTCTGTGGCTTCTAAAAATACTAGGGGCCAGAAGCTTGGACATTGTTAGCCATTGAGACTACATTTTCTTCTGTAGTTTTGTCAATTCACATTTATCCCAGTGAGTGAGAGGAAATAGAAATATTGCTATCATCATGCAAAACTCTAAGCTGACTGAAAAAAACTGAAACAATTTTACTGAAAATGTGCCCCTTCCACATCCATTTGTTGAAGGAACTGTGCAGTTTCTCAGTCAGTTGAAATGGCTGAACTATTGGTCAGGGACTGTTTCCTTTACTCCACATTTGTATAGCATGTCTCACAATGAAGTGCTGTCTGCCTCTGGGTCTAATTGCTGCTGCCAGAAAAGCTGCAATAAGGTGAAGGCATGGAATCCATTCCATGGCTTCTTCTGAAGGTGCTGCCAATGTAAATATAATGGCTGGTAAATATAATGGTAAAAGTGGGGGAAGAGATGGACATCAAGTTTGCAGCTTACTCTGCACAGAGTATTTTGCTTTTGTCTTGGCTACTACAAATAAATAACATTTAAAGGCCAGACTTGCAGCAGATGGCCAACAGCTGACTTGCAGAAATATTTTCAGCAGCCTTCCTTCCCCAGTTAGCAGATCCCTGAATGGTCTTTTAGCAGCCAGGCCTGCCTCACTGCAAACACATGCTGAGCCCATTCTGTCACTGTAGTCCATCATATTGTGTTTGTCCACTGGTGCAGAACTTACTGGGAGCTCATGTTGGATGTACAGACGAGTGCCATCTTTAAAAAAGAAACTTGAAGCAACCAAAATTATAGTAGTGAACTTCTCTATCAGGCCCTAAAGCCCAGCTCCTCAGTGATGTCCAGCATTCTTCTTCATCAAGATCCGTACACGATCCCTGCAACATCCGAAGCAGAGATACCAGATGTTATGTTGATACTTAGCTTGTGTATTCTATAAAAAATATTCATGTGTATGTGCCCATACATTTCAGTATCTCATATTTTGGTGGAATTCAAAAGTTTTACTTTGAGTGAACTTGAATGTCTTGAGTCTCAGTAGAAACTAGTTTTCTCAATTCTTACTTTCTCAAGTTTTTTAGATTAATCTTAACATATAGCATCTTTTCCTTTTGCAGGGCACATACATGTTTCAACCGTTTGGATCTTCCACCTTACCCCTCATATTCTATGCTGTATGAAAAGCTGCTGACAGCTGTTGAAGAAACTAGCACCTTTGGACTTGAATGAGAGGGTTCAGGCACTTCTGGTGTTTTTATGGCTGATGATGTCACCTTTCCTGTCCACCATCATTTGATCTTGGTTTCCTG
Organism: Drymodes brunneopygia; assembly: GCA_013400955.1. Lineage (NCBI taxonomy): Eukaryota > Metazoa > Chordata > Aves > Passeriformes > Petroicidae > Drymodes > Drymodes brunneopygia. Next base: position 9,744 of record VZTZ01019598.1, read on the forward strand.
TGTTTTTATTTTTGAAAACAAAACAAAACAAAAATCAAGATTAACAAAAGCTGTGCATGAAGATCTGCCGCCCTCTACAATCTAACCTTCATGCTTTCATCCTCTGTTTCCAATGGACTGCTAGTCTGTATGCAATAGAAACACAACTGTCTCAAGGTTTCTATATATCTCTACATACCTCCATTAATTACAATGAAAATACGAATGCAAGTTACACTACACTTGACCAAATGTTAATAAATGTTTACTTCCACCTACGTTGATTAAAAAATAAAAAAAACCTCATCAAGCATTCCAAGCTTTTATATACCCATATCTTCTAAATCAATTCATAGCCCATCTTACGTCTTAATTGTTGAGTCCAGTACTAGGAGGTGGTCAAATATATCATCATCCATCGTTATTTTCCCTGTATGTATTGTCCATCTGAAAGACACCTATGAGCAAAACTGAAATTTTTATATATGAACTCATGATCCACGTCAGTTGCATCAGCTGGAACTGGGTACATGGTGCAGATAAGACCTTCAAAAACTAAAAAAAAAAAAAAAAAAACCAAA
>VZTZ01019598.1:10312-22590 GCA_013400955.1 Drymodes brunneopygia
AAAAAAACCAAAAAAAAAAAACAAAAACAAAAAACAACCTGTAACGCAATGCAAAGCATAACAGCAATTGTTATGATTGTTGCTTGCCAGTACTGGAGAGAACTTGCACTTCAGAGCTATTGGGAGGGGCGTCTCCATTGTAATGTTTACCACACAAGAAGCACAAGGTTGTGCACACTCAAGAAGGATGTTTTATTATGTAGCATAAAGGACAAGGCTCCCTTACCTTAGTGTTGTATACAACAAGGAAAAGGGGAAGTAAGAAGAATGTTCTAGTCTTATGAATACTCTTGGGTTCTGTTTACCAGATCTTTGTTTTCTGATGTCTAAAATGTTCCTTTCCACATGACAAGTCTGGACAATCCCATCCCCTATGTCAGAAGCCATTTATTTTCTGTTAGGTTGGGCTAATCTGTGGTTGCTGGGGGCGGTTTTCAGTTCTGTTGTTTCTCTTTTCTTGTTCAGTGGAATAGTCCATATCCTCAAGAGTGGTTGATTGTAGACAGAATGTTTTCATCTGGGGTCTGTCAAATGAGAAGCTGCAGTGAATGAGGGTGTTTGTCAGGTATGAAGGAAACTGTAACTCTCTGGGGGTTAAGATTTTGTTGCACATCCTCTTGGGGGAAGCCCAAAGGCCCTCCAGTCACACTAGGTACCACTAAACTAAAGATCTTGCTCTTGTTACTGCAGACATAACCCTCTTCAGGTTGGTGTACTTTCCAGCTCTGAATCCAGAGGAAAAAAAGGAAAACAGCAGTAGGCTTGTCTTCAGATGGATTTTGCTGAGGCTGTTACAGTCAACCTCACAGCTCTGATTACATTCTAGTTATTAATCTTTGCTGCCCTTGTTTTCCAAGACTAATCTCAGATTGAAAGTGTTTGTCTTAACTGGGAAACAGAAATACAAAGTATCTTCTGACACTAAATATGTTAAAGGATGCAAGAAATGCAACAGAGATTTGTGAAGGTAAGTGAGAAGGTAACATTATAGTGTCTAGGAGCTTGCATGAAATACAACACCCCCTTGGGGCCTTGTTCTTGTAGTTTTGTGTTAGTTATGCTTCAGATCACTGTAAAATCAGGAGACCAGTTCGAGATCTAACACATCAAATGCGTCTTAGGTTTTCCCTCCAGAGAAAAAAATCAGACTCTGCTTTCTCACATATTTTTATGGTGGCTTTACAGAACCTCATCACACTTGAAAAACTGCATTCTAAGAGTTGTAGATCATTCTCCTGCTTTTATTCTTAGGTCAGTAGGTATTTGAAAGGTGATGGACCCAAAAATATATTTCTGAGCAAAAAAAAAAAATTTTTTTTTTTGCTAATGGTACATAAAAAACTTGAAATCCTTAAATTGCCCCACTCATTCAATTTCTGTGGCATTTCAGTCACTTTTATACTAATTTATTGTATGGCTTTTACTGACAATCTATTTTATAGTGTGTTGTTGTTATATTACAGTTGCAAACAGAGACTGCAGCTACAGGCCAGCTTCGTTGTACCACACACCGAAAATGATGTTTAGTGTTTCCATAAATGAGCTCTCAGGCATCTATTCCATGTGACCAGCCCACTGCACAGAAGAGGTGGAAAAATTAATGTTTTTCTCAGAGCATCTGTCATGTGCACATGAATTCCCTTAGAACAAGTCACACGAGGAGACACTGAACATGAAATCTTCCGATGTATGTAATTCCTGCCTCTTCACCTCTGGGCTCCCAAATCCAGTGATTCTTGTATGGTTCTTAATTTATTCCTGGTGATGTTATAAAGTTACCTGTACTATGTCAAATGTTGGATGTCTTCCAACACTAGAAGAAAAGAAAGAGAAGCATCCAACTGGTTGGTCTATATTTGGCCAAAGAAAATCAAGAGCTGTCTTATTAGCATAGTGAAAAAGTTTAAAAAAAAATCCAATCTTTACAACACTGTATAGTTAAATTTTTTTAAGTATTTTAAAACTATATTTTATTACCAAAAAGTGAAACTATTTTTTGTAGCATAATAGAAGATATTTGTATTTCAGAGACAGCATCAAGCTCCACTAAATGAAACACAGAAGGCTTTCTCCTGAAATTCTTCTCCACAACATTTTCTGGCACTCGTCACACGCTAAACTAGATTATGTTTGGCAGATGCCATCTTGAGCACCTTGTGTGTTGCTCCTCTGGGAAACACAGAGCATAGCCAGCTACTTCCCATCAAAATCCTTGATCAAAGTTGTCTTTCAAGCACACAGCCTAATATTTTTTTAAAGTTGCTTTCTGAGTTGATAAAGTCATGCAGATTTCCTTGCAAGTTTTTTGAATCCAAGGCCAGGAGTAGAGACAGTTGACTGTTTTCATAAAACAAAGAGAAAAAAAATGCTGTATGTGGCTTTTCTTGCATTCTGCCATTCCAGCCGTGTCCCTCTCTCTTCCCAAATGCCCTACCCCAATAGATTTTCAAACTGGGACATCATCTTTGTGATAACCAGATCAACACTTTACAGTGTTTATGGGCAGAATCCAGTCCCAGCCTGGAGTGAAGGGAGAGCTCTGCATCTGAAGTAGCATTGCAGTGTCAGAGTGAGGCAGTGAATGGTGCTAATAGGAGAGAGGGAGGAACCTGCCTCCCTTCGCCTGTTGTTTAACCTGCCCATTATGCAATTAATTGACTTTGTTGTTGCTGTTGTGCGTATGCAAGACATACCCTTCCTTGTTCGTCTTTTCATTCAAGTGCTGTAACTCCCCAAGTCTGCATCTTCATTTGTAAAACACTGACTGTTGATTACAGAAATTCTGGTTTCATTGTTTCCCCACAGGAAAGAGTAGAAGACATTCCATAGGGCAGATTTAGAGTGAAATAATCTTTTCAGGTCTTTCACCTCAGTTCTCTTTAAACGTGGTGGTGGCTAGATACGGTGGTGGGTAGATTAAGATATGATATCAACATCGATAGATTATTAAAATGCAAGTGAAAAATGGGAGAGGCAGTCTGACAGCTTTCATGAATTCTAATTTTCAATTGGAGCAATGAATACTGGCAACAGTTTCAGATGGTCCATGTGTTTTTCAAAATGATTGTCGTGATGGTATTAATGGTAGAGGGAGGGAAGGAGGTATTTCTGCTTTTGAAATCTTGTTAGCATTAATCTGAAGATAAGAGAATGAAAATAGGTATTTTAAATCATCAGTAGGTCTTCCACCTTGAAGTAGCATCACTGACTGTTCAGCCACATCAGCTATGCAGGATTTGATCCAGTATAAACATCTGTATCTTAGTGTTAACAGCGTCAGGTCTAAACCTTACAAATGCTGTTGCTTCAGTCTGCAATAAGTTACATGAGCATTCAGTTTCAGTCTGTGCATGTTCAAAACTTGACTTTTATGTTCCAGAGAGATCCATGGCTATCACAAGGCAAGAAGTGAGCGGTCCTGACTACATCTAACATCTAACGGAGAAATCATGAGTTTTGTACAGGTCTGAAACAGGGACCAGTTTGCTCAAGTGCCCATGAACTTTTGAATGAACTGTAGCTGAGGTTTCAGTTCGTAGTCTAGTCTGATATATGGCCTGTGGGGAGGGGAGTGTTTGTTGGGATTGTGTTTTGTTGTTCTAGTTTCACTGTAACAAATAGTTGACATACCTCTAGTTGGAAACAATAGGATACTGAATTTGAACATGAAAATCGAAACTGAAATAAGCTGCAATATAAACGCACAGGGGATGAGTTAAACTCATCCTTCACTATTAATCCCTTGACAGTCTGTGGAAATTCAGAAGGACAAATTTTACTGGAGATCTGTTTAATTTTTGTTGAAATTATATTTGCCCTGTCTCCATAGAAATATTAATAGGGCTTCCCAGTCAAGATTAAACACTTTCAGTTAAATGCAGACCAACAGATCTTTCTACAACAAATGTGGTGCTTTTTTATTATTCTTGCTGTACTTCAGTGTTCATTATTGAAAGATAAAACTACTGCAATATACTAAATCTGGGATAGGTTTTCCAGTTATCACAAGGTTCAAAAGATTGGATTGTTACTTTCTCACTAGTGAGTCATGTAGTTATTTTTTTCCAGTAGAAGAACAGATGCCTGTAGATAGTAGATAATAGGTATAGTAAATATTGTACCATTATCCAAATTCTCTGCAGCTTCCGATTTATCTAACAGAAATGTCTGTTACGGTTTTTGTTAAAGACTACATAAAGTCAATGGCAGGAAATGTCCTCATTATTGGACTGATTTTGCTTTTATTGACAGAAAAATGTCACGATACTCAGGCTGTGCTTTCTATTCAACCATATCACTATAGAGGAATGTCAATAAAATCACTTTGTTATGGCATTGTGTGGACTGTCTATTACAAATAAACTATTTCATAGAGGATGTATGTTAAGAGTGAGTGGAAACTGGCATTGTCAAAGCCCACTCATTTCAGAAATTGTGGTTCCAGGACTGTGTCCTTTCCCAGCATTGCATTCAGGCCCTTGCACTGCTTTTATTGAGTTTTTTGGGGTACATGTCTAAAACTTGAGGTTCTCCACGTAGGTATGCATGACCGGAGCCCCCATGCTCTCCTGCCTTGAAAGCATGTGAGCTTATTCCTCACTCTAGAAAATGTCTGGTCAAACAGAGGGACAAAAGCAGCATGTGTGCTACTTACACATACCTTGCTTCTAGGTATAATTACTGCATTATAGAGATGAAGTGCAAGGACGATTTCTTAAGTAGCATATGCTAGGTCTGCACTGTGTTGACAGCAAGGACATAGCAAGATGCTCCAGCATCTCAGTATGTCACACCCATTTCTCTTCTGCTCATCACTGTAATATCTCTGGCGTGTTTCATTAACACATTCCAGGATAGATTAACATGCCTCAGATACACCGTCAGCAGACACCTTCCTGACCATTCCTGTTTTCTTACATGAATGGCACCCCATGAGGAATCCTGGTACAATGGGGAGGATGGGAAAGCTTAAATATGAGGCACTGTTTCCATAAGGAAAAACATAAATCCATGGAAGATACTGCAACAGAAGTGGTGAGCATACCCTGCACAAGACAAATCAGTAACAAATGTGAAACTCTGTGACCGTGAGAACTCTTGAGAGCCTCTCTGGAGCTGGCGCTGCATTTCATCCCGTGTGGAGGAGCGCAGGTCCACGAGCCCCAGCACTGGCTCTCCTTCAGCAGGGATGGTGGTGCTGGTGACAAGAGTAGCACCCAGCCCTGCACATGCTCAAGAAATCCAGGTATCGCAGCTCAGCCTTTATTCATATCCTATGTGTGTGATTGTGCACGTGTGTGAGGAAGAAGTGAGCAAGAGGGTATATTGGCACTAAGCTGGATTTCTATGCATTGTCCACATATAAAGGAAGGGAAAATCCATATTGATTAAAAAGCAGTGAGATGAGCTGCTGATCATTAGGGTGCATCAGGGTGTCAGTTTCTGCAGCAGTGATCTGTGTATGTGGCTGGAACTATATCTTTTACCAGAACCCCTTTGGTGGTTCCATTCAAATTCTATGAACCCATTGATTTTATGAACCCATTCAAAGCCAAGTTGGATAGGGTGTTAGGCAACCTGCTCTAGTGGGAGGTGTCCCTGCCCATGGCAGAGAGGGTTGGGACCAGTTGGTCTTTAAGGTCTATTCCAACCCCTTAACATTCTATGATTCTATGAGAATTACTGAATTCCCATTAAAATAGAGCACCAGTCCACATGAAGCCTCCAGGGGTACATCAGGTGTCTTTCTTGGCCTGCTAACCAAACGTCATAATTCTGTAGGATATTACAAATCAATAACAATCTCTTCCTGCCCTGTGGTAGCAGTGTCACAGTTTTTTTCAACAAAGGACAATAAATCCACGTGTGGCCTGATGTTCATCCTTGTACAAGAGGCCAGAATGGACAATAGCTGTCATGTCTGAAGAACAAAGGCACAAAGGATCTGCTGTGTCTCCTCTAATCATAAATCCATCTTGAGCTGCAAAGACATGCTCTTTTACTATTTTTTAACTTGATTCTGGTAAACTTGAAAATAATTTTTGACTGAAATTACCTTTCATGGATCTATCAAGGAAAAGAGTGTGTGGCTGTGTTTAGTTCCTACTCTCTTGAAACTAAATTTAGAAGAAAAATAACCTATGTATTATTCTACCTGAAATATAAGCCCTGATTCTTATTTGTATTAGGCTTTGATGTAAAGCAGATTTATATTGTTTTAACTGTAAATGAAGCTCATCCCCACAATGCTGTGTTACAGTTCTTCAATATGGGATAGAATAGAAGTCACTGGAATCCACAAAGAGTGCATCTAATGGTTGGGGTTTTTTTCCTGAACTTGCAGCATGTAGGATTTCATACAATTAATTAACTGCTATAGTACAAGAAGATTGTGGAGCTGCCTGGGGGAGTTTTCTGCGCCAATGAGCAATAGAAACACTGAGGTCACTCGCCTTTCCTTTTGTGAAGAGTGATACACTTTAGGAACATTTTACTTTTTGATTTTTTCAGTATGAGAATAGAAGATTGGTTTGGGTTATCTTTGTTTCCACTTACAAAATAAACCAGTTGCAAGGAAAAAGTAATTCTGTAAATACTGTGCAGTCTGACACTGAAAATGTATCCAGTTGGTTTCAAAATGGACCACAGACAGCAACTGAAAAAGTGTTGTTAGATGTGATTTCCTAATGCTGGTTTTCCAAGATCAAAACAACATACAAAAATAAACTGCATATCCTCCAGTTTTTCTGTTTTCAGCACTTCATATGCTTCAGTCTGTAGACAAAGCAGTACAGGTTCCCAACCAGCATGCCACATGGAGTCATCATGTTTAGGTAACAGCCTTTCAGGAATGCAGCTGGGGCAGCACAGGAATCTGCTTAGGAACTTTGTTACAAGCTGTGATTTGACTTCAGTATCTCTTAGGTATGTCTTGGTACTGAAGTGCAATCAATAACCTTTTAAGAATGACTGAAATTAGTAACACAGATTGCTATATAAGAGTATACTTACAGTGTGTGAGGATATGTTTACTGACAGCTTTGGCATCTTTGGCAATCGAAAATAAGCTTCTCTGCTTTAGGCATGTAAGTTAAGAGCATTAGTGATATGTCTATTGATTAGCAGAACTGGGACCTTAGAGTTTAACTCCTACTTCTATAGTATGTAAAGCCCATGACATGACTTTTGAACACCATCGTTGTGCTTCAGCAATGTTCTCCAAATGTACAAACTGAAACAGTTTGTGCTCTGGACACAGCCTTAAAATAAGAAGTGATGCATCTTGGATTTTGTAAAATACAGTCTACTTACTTTGTAAAAGGTTAATTAGCCTGGGAACTACAGACAAGCTGTGAAACTGATCTGGGAAGCACCCAGTGTAGTGTGTGGGGACCCATATGATGTGTTTTTCAACTGGTAAATTAATACTATATATGTAAAATTTCTATTCAAATGAGAATTTCTGCAAAATATGAACTTGTGAGAATACTTGAAAATGCGACTAGATTCCCTAAGCACAATTTATTCATTATTCATTTGATAAAATGAAACCCTATGAGTAAAAATGAGGAATAAATCATATTGTAACATGAGCACCAGTTTATATTACATCTCTCACAAATATAAAAATAAGGTGGCAGTAATGATGCCTACTGCTGCCACTTAGTGGAGCCGTGCCTTCCTCCCTTAAACTAGAAAAGAGAAGATTAATAACACTTTTTTTGGTTGCAGCTGGTAAGAAACATCCATTTGTACAGAAGTGTAGGAGGGGACAGTTTTTCAGTGGTGCTGGGTACTCAGAGCTCCTGTGTAAGTGCTTTTACGTGATGACGAGGCATTTGAGAAGTACAGGAGCAAAACCACTCAGGTGAGGAATGTGTATTCTTCCTGTTGCCTCACAGATAAAACCACCACATCGAGAAATAAGTAGCATGAAAAACAATCCTAAATTATATGTGCTGAGCTACAGAAGGTAAGATTTCATATTTCTGTAACAAATGGTCCGTGATGATGATGATGATTTCAGGTATCTCCTCTATCATGTACAAGCTGCCTGAATACATTTGTGTTGGGAAGAGAAACATCCTGTGATGATCAAGCTAGAGTCAAATTGATATAACTGAACAAAGCTATGTCCCTATGCAATACTTTTGATCTACTTCTTCAGGACAGAACAAAAATCACTCTCTGACTCCAGTGCATGCAGACATAAATTTAAAGGGACATTGTTTTCAACAGAAAACCTGTGGTGGTATCTTTCACCTCACCTCCTGCTTCTTAGCTTGCAAGCCAAACACAGCTCATGAGGATGAATTCCTTGGATGCTACTGCCAAAAAGAAAAAACTATATATTGAAGTGTAGAACAGTTAATGTTATCTGTACCAGCAGATATTAACATTTGCTGTGCCGAGTGCAATTGCACATACAGCAGCTAATAATATTTGAGTGATTGAAGTCAAATATCCAAACAGCAGAGAAAAAGCATTTACATTTTACCAGCACGTAACATTTGAGAGAAACCAGCCTAGATATGTCTGTTAGCTTATCTCTAAGCAAATCAAGCATTGTTCATATCCACACATATTTCTTGCTGTGTAGATAGCATAGATAGCTTATGCTGAAGTATTCAAGACTGAGATCAGTGCTGTTTATAGTGCACAGGTAAAACTGCAGTGAGTCATGAAGCTTATGTTTATCCTTTCTAGAGGGACAACTGAAATTAATACAGCATGTATCAGTTCCACAACATTCTGGTACTACTTGGCAAAGCATCATCTGTTCTATGGCTAGTGCATAGTAAAGTGGGAAAAGATGCCAGACAGCCAACACAGCTTCACCAAGGGCAAGTCCTGCCTGACCAACCCAGTGGCCTTCTATAGCGGGGTGGTCCAATCAGTGGACAAGGGAGGAGCTACAGGTGTCTTTTATCCGGATTTTTGTAATGCCTTTGACATGGTCCCCCACAACATCCTTCTCTCCAAACTGGATTTGATGGGTAGACTGTTAGGTGGATAAGGAATTGATTGCACAGTCACTTCCAGAGGGTGGTGGTCAATGACTCAGAGCCCCAATGGACATCTGTGACAAGTGATGTCACTCAGGAACCTGTGCTATTTAATATCTTCATTAATGACACAGACAAAGGGATCGAGTGCACCCTCAGCAGATTTGCCAATGACACCAAGCTGAGTGGTGCAATTGACACACCTCAGGGATGGGAGGCCATCGAAAGGGACCTGGGCAGGCTCAGCAAGTGGGCCCCTGAGAACCCCATGGGGTTCAACAAGACCAAGGGTTCTGCACCTGGTTTGGGGCATCCCCCAGCATAGGCTGGGGGATGAGCAGATTGAGAGCAGCCCTGGGGAGAAGGACTTGGGTATGCTGGTGGATGGGAGGCTGGACATGACCCAGCACTGTGCACTCACAGCCCAGAGAGACAAACGTGTCCAGGGCTGCATGCAAAGCAGTGTGGGCAGCAGGGCCAGGGAGGGGATCCTGCCCCTCTTCTCCCTTGAAACTTCGCCTGGAGTGCTGCATCCAGCTCTGGGGTTCCCAACATGGACCTACTGGAGTGAGTACAGGAGCTCAGATGTGCTCAGAGGGCTGGACCACCTCTCCTACTGAGACAGGCTGAGGGAGTGGGGTTGTTCAGCCTGGAGAAGAGAAAACATTAGAGCAGCATTCCAGTGTTTGAAGGGGGCCACAAGGGAGATGGGAGACAAACAGTTTAGCAGGGTCTGTTGTGATAGGACAAGGGCTAATGATTTTAAACTGAATGGTGGTCATTTTAGATTAAATATGAGGAAGAAGTTTTCTGCAATGAGGGTGATGAAATCCTGGCATACCCAGAAAGGTAGTAGATATTCCATCCCTGGAAAAATTCAAGGTCAGGTTGGACAGGTTGGTCAACTGATCCAGTTGGAGTTGTCCCTGCTCATTGTAGGGTAGTAGGACTATTTGTATTCTGTGGATAATTCTTTATAAGAGTGCAGCAAATCTGTCTTCCTAAGCCCAACAGAACCAATTGCTAGGTTTTTAAGAATCTGGAAGTTATTTTAAAATACAGCCAAGGAACCTCAAATATCCCAAAGTATACTGAGGAAGGTATGTTCATATTTCAGAATCAGTAATTACGCTAATTTTCATAAATTTTTAGCAGGGTCCCTGCAGAAAAAATGTGATTGTGAAAGTAAGTAAAGATGTAGAAAATGTCACAAGAATTAAGTGTCTGAAACCTTTATTTAGGATTAACATACTTTCAAGATTCAATGTACTTGTCAGGCAAAAACCTCCTCTCTGTAGTAGATGCCACTGATACATACTTTCAGATGTAACAATTACACAATCTCCGTTTAATCCAGACTTTAATGTTCAGCAGGAATATCCTGCCTCTGCTACAACTTTCACAACTTTTTGAGCGGAAAGCACGTTGATACCAAAGTCTTTAGCCCTCTCTTACTCAACATAGTAGTTCTGGAATTTATTCCTAAACTACAGATGATTTGAAGGATGGACCACCTCTCCTATGAAGAAAGGCCAAGAGAATTAGGATTGTTCAAGCTGAAAAAGAAAAGGCTTCAGGGTGACATAATTGCAGCCTTCCAGTACCTGGAGGGACCCCACAAGAATGATGAAGAGGGAGTTTTTACAAGGGCATGTGGTGACAGTGACAGGATAAGGGGGAATAGTGGTAAACTGAAAAGGATGTTCACATAGGATATTATGAAGAAATTCTTTACTCTGAGGGTGGTTAAACACTGGAACAGGTTGCTCAGAGAAGCTATGGATGCCCCATCCCTGACAGTGTTCAAGGCCAGGCTGGATGGAGCTGTGAGAACCTGGTCTAGTTGGAGGTGTCCCTGCCCATGGCAGGGGGTTCGAACTAGGTGATCTTTAAGGTCCCTTCAATCCAAACCATTCTGTGATTCTATGATTCTACTTTTTTCTGCAAATCAGATTTGGCAGTAAGTGAGTGAGGGAATTCCAGCAGAATGCCTTGTCAGCAATTGTACTCCCATCCCTGAACAACGACCCAGGTTTGGACTGAATCCTTTCCTGTATGTTGGCCTGTTTTCTCAGTAGTTATTTCTCCTCCGTGTCCTGGATGTTAGCAGGAGATTCCATGCCCTTAAAAGAGACAAATGCCACAGAACTGCCTTGATAAATGACAACCACGAAGAGGAGGTCTCTTTGACATGTACATTAAGAAATCCAGACAGTGAAGGGCTTGAGAAATGAGCGCATGCTTTTCTCAAGCCTTTTCCAGTTAGGCTCATGCCAAATCCATGAGGCAATTCCCACCAGCCTGCACAAACAGATGACTAGGAGGTGATTCCTGCACACCTCACAGAGACACTTGGATCTCAGGCACGCGTGGAGGAGATGCACTACACACACCCCGGCCGTGGGAAAGGCTTAATTGAGGCTCATGCCTCAGACATCACAGGGACCAAGGCATCACCAGGTGGGCCCAGGTGCATTTGTCCCATGAAGAACTGCTGCTGCCCCTTTTCTCCTCACCCTCTTTCAGCCTCACTCCCCAGTGTCCCGAGCCCGGATGCCCCACATGGCCATGCCCTCCACCTCCTGGGGGCTCACCCCAGGCTTCACTCCCTCCCTGCTGCCCCTCGGGGCACACCTGAGTGCCCACCGAGTGAGGTCCTGGGCTGGGGGATCACAGAATCACAGAATCCTTGGAGCTGGAAGGGACCTCTGGAGATCACCAAGGCAGGGTCAGCTACAGCAAGTTACACAGGAAAACATCCAGGTTGGTTTAGAATGTCTCCAGAGAAGGAAACTCCACAGCTTTCCTGAGCTGCCTGTTCCAGTCCTCTGCCACCCTCAATGTAAAGAAGTTCTTCCTCATGTTGAGGTGGAACTTCTTGAGTTTTAGTTTGTGGCCACTGCTCCTCATCTTGTCACTGGGGACCACTGAAAAGAGTCCGGCACCATCCTCTTGACACTCACTTCTGTCGTATTTGATTGTATTGATTAGATCTCCTCTCTGTCTTCTCCTCTCTCGATTAAACAGGCCCAGCTCCCGGAGTCTCTCCTTGTAAGAGAGATATTCTTGACTCCTGATCATCTTTGTCACCCTCCACTGGACCCTCTTTGGTAGCTCCTCATCTCTCTTGTCCTGAAGAACCCAGAACGGGACATAGTGCTCCAGATGTGGCCGAATAGATGGGGAAGATCCTCCATCTGCAGTGACACGAAGCCATCCAAGCTACCAAGGGAGGCAGGCCGGTCTCTCTTCAGACACAGCCTCGGCTTTACG
>VZTZ01019599.1:0-49237 GCA_013400955.1 Drymodes brunneopygia
CTTTTACAGTGCAGACATACATTATTGAAGCAAAGTTTTGTGGCATGTTGAAAAGGCAGGGAACACATTTTAAGAATTTTATTTGATAATGTAAACTACAAGGTTTACTGTACCAATTGTATTATTCATGTACATATTTAATTCAGTGCAAAGGAACTGAACCTGAACTTATTTGTAGCTGCCACAGAATTCCCATTTCATCCCAGGGCTCCCCAGGGTGCTGCAGGAACAAGAGGGTCTTGATGCAGAATTTAGATCCAGCCTCCACACAGCACATGGAGTAGGTGAAGGGCAAACCAAGAGCAGGCAGTGAAGTAGATTCTTTCTCCATTTACACTGCATTATTGAAGGTAACAGCCCTGCACACAGTCACACCTCCCTGAATCTAAAACCAGGGCAATGAACATAATTTAAGACCCTTTAATTTTGAAACACAGCAACTAAAACCAAGCAAATATAGAGAGGCCAGAGATGGCTTTCAGCTTAGGACACAGACTAGAAGTGGAGCTATTTATCCAAAACTCATTCACTTTGTTTGAGCTTCCTCCAGTTCTTCACAAATTTTACATTTCCCTAAAGTTGTTATTGTTGGGAGTTGTGGAACAAATTTCCTAAATTAACCATGGGCATGAACAAAGCACTATATGTGATCTATATACATCTACTCATAGATCTTGAGAAGGTCCCTGCATTCAGATAGAGATTTTAATTAGTGAACAATCATTTGCTCTCCTTTCACAGTCAGAGTGCATTTGCAGTCTCCCATATGACATTTTTGCCTTTTGTTCTCTAACTAAACCTTGGAAATGGTCTGGAAAAGTGCATTTGTAGCAACAGGTGATAACTAGGGTTGAATGCTTAGAGCTTACTTTATGAAAGAAGAGCAAATTTATTTGTTCCATGACTTGCAACAATAGCAGCTTTGGCAAAATGCAAAGAAAGAAAATACAACAAAACAGGACTCCTCCATATCAGGAGAAAAGGTGGAAAAAAACAATTTCCCTTTTTATCCTGGATTTTTTTTTTTTTTAACTTGGCTAAGTACTGATCTTCCCTGGGATCTGAGGAATTAAGAAATATGACTCACAAACGTTTATCCCTCATTAATAAAAACACGAAAGAGAAGATGCATAAGAATTAGTCCTAACCTGGTGTCCAGCTTTGACTCTCACCTCAGGGGCTGACCCCAGTCTCTTTGAATTACAGAGATGGCTGGTTCAGGATTCCAGTCCTCAGTCTGGAGCTTGGTTGCATTTTAAACAATTCACAGTAAAGAATTCAAGGTGCACATTGGCAGCTGGGGATGAGAGGGACCAGGAGGGCTCAGCAAAGCCTTGGGCAGGGGCAGGGCTGGTTCCTGAACAACACAGAGCTCTGAAGAAAGCAACAGCTTTTCTGGAAACACTGGCTGAGATCTCTCCACGATTGTTTTTCAATTACAAATTACTATCAAACATTTCAGTCTTTCATAAGATCATCTGAAATCTTCCACAATGGATGTTTTAAAATGGCTTGGGCTTTTTCCGGTGGAAGGAGGTGTGGAGGTGCCTGGAGGATTCTGTTTCTTGCCCAGCTTTACATTTTGAGTCCCCCAACCCTAATTCCTGGAACTCTAGAATGTCTGTTCTTTCTCACATATTTCTAACTATGATTCACCAAAGTCCTTAAGCATTTGCCCCCCAGTGAGAGGGACAGGGCAGTGATAAGAGAACAAGAAATGCCAGTGTCAGTCCAAATGGCATCTGACCACAAACCATGAGAGTTTCTGTCTGTGAAGGGCACTGTTCCTGCAATAGCCATTTCAGTTTGGAGGACAGGACATCAGAAAGAGGTCCTGGAAGAGGAGAGCCTGGATTATCAGATGACACAAAGGGAAAGAAATGTAGAGGAGATATGGGCATATAATAAACAAGGGTGGGAATATTGATTTATGGACTGAAGTCTGGAAGGAGTAAATATGTGAGAGGAATGGCAATAGTTTAGCAACAGCAAGCAGTGAAGTAGCAGTAATTTGATAAGAATTAACAACAGAAAAGTTTATTCTGAATAGGAGCAAATATTTCTCAATGGCAAGGTATATTAGGCTGTGGAATATCCTCCCCAGAGACAACTCAATTACAAGTAATTTAAAACAAATGAGACAAAGCACTTGAGCATTCATTGGGGGAACAGTCATGGCCTGCCATTATCTAACAGGTGTTTTCCATCTCACCTGTGAGAAGGACCCCATGGCACAGCAGAAGAAAGAGACACCCCTAAGTGAACTGAAGAAAGGCTTTTCAAGTGAAGAACTGACCAAGACCCCCACACCCTGTCTCCCTGTGCTGTTGATGGAAAGGGGAGCAGGGGAGGGGGGGGAGAAGGTGATTTAAAGGCTTGTTTTATTCCTCATTGTCCTCCTCTGACTCTGTTAATAATAAATTTACTTTCCATCTTTAAGTTTAAGCCTGTTTTACCCTTAGAATGTTTTCTTCTAATCCTTATCTCAACTCATAAACCCTTCATTTTTGGGTTTTTTCCCCTCCTGTGCTCAGCTATAGCAGAAAAAAATGAGTGAATAGCTTTTCATGGGTGCCTGGCATTTGGCCAGTGTAGAACCACAACAACAGGGGACTTGTGCCATGAAGGGAAGAAAACCTGGTAACTGTACAAGTCCAAAGAGCTTCAGGTCAAGTAATTTTGTGTGAATGTGCCTGGGGAGTGGTCACCTAAATGGCTGGCAATAGCTTCCAGCACTGGGCTGCAAAGAGTTCTCTTTCCTCCCTTCCAAATAATACCATTTCTTAAGCAGTGATTCCTGTTTGTGATTTGGGAACATTTAACACATTGAGCACCAGAAGTTTGATTTTTGTTGGCTTCAGAGTAGGGTGTGAGGTAACATATTAGTAGAGATTTCCTGAAATTCAACTTTGAATTTTGCTAAAGTCAGTCCATTCCTGTCAAAAAGTTTAAATATGTTCTCAGAACACGCCTGTTTATGCTATTAGCCTTAACTTTGCAGGAGGTGCCTCATCGTATAGAGATTAAGGAAGTTGCCCAAAACTGAGTGGAACTCTGCAGCAGAACATAGAACTAAAGCTTAGCATCCCCAGCCTGCCAAATACTCCATTTCTTTTCCCCAAGCAGCGCAAAGGAGGAGTTTATCCAGTGGCTGTCTGAAATTTGATAGAATTTGATAAGCCCTGTATCTCAGGCCCAGGAACGAATCAAGAGTTTGTGCAGGAGCTGACCCGTGTTGGCAGATGGAAGGATGTAAATTGCAGAAAAACTCCAGCAGTTACAGTTCAGTTTTACTTTTCTTCGGCCATGTTTGTGTTAAATTATTTATTTTTCTGTTTTCAGTGGGACAAATAGCTAAAAATAGCAAAATTTAGCAAAAAAGGTGACCCTTTTTGTCATCATCCTGTCCAGGACACAAGATGGAAGGAACCATAAAAATCCTTTAAGAAGATTTGTTTTAACAATTATCTTTTCTCTATATTTTTTAGTTAAAGTCATGATGGTTAGACTTAGCCCATGCTTGGTTTGGACACCTACAGGCAAAATACTACCCATTTTTTGCAGTTAAATTATGCCAACCTCTCCTGCCAGGGTTAAGAACCCCACAGGGAAGGATTACCTGAGGCAATTTAAACTGCTCCTTCACTTAGCATCAGATTTAGCTCAATTTCATAAAAGATTTCCCAGCAGGTTATTGGGTGTCTCTTCTTGCAGACTTCTTGTGTCAACCAGAAGCTGAACGATGTAAGCCCAGTGCCATGGCTGGGAGTGGGGGGCAAAACCCACCTGAAAACAAAAGATCTCTAACATAAAGACCATAACATAAAGGTGTTGTGAGCCAGCACCACCAAGGCCAAGATTACACGAGGAGGCAGAGGGAGACAAACATGGGTTTGAGTCATTAAGGAGCAATTTGGATTCAAACACAAAGCAGTGTGCATTCCTCTGTATTGTCACCCAGAGCACTCCTCTCAAATGGCCCATGCTCTCCAGGAGATGGGAGAGCTGCACTTTTGTGGGCCACTCTGCTCAGGAGTTTTAAATTTTCATTGCCCAAGTCTGTCTATCTCCAATGAAAGTGTGCAATGTGGTCAAGAGTCTTCTACCAAAAAATGCACTTTCATTTAGCCAACTAAATTCATTTCATGGCTGCTACTGAACCCTACTCAGACACTCTTAATGTTCTATGTCTTTTCTGACTTGGAGCAGATCTGAAGTAACAGAAGAAAAAGACTCGTGCCGTTAATAATGAACCACCTGAGCTGCTCCATTCCCCTTCTTGTTGCAAATTTACATTTTTTGGAGACACTGGAGTTATTTAAATACCCTTTGTTGTATGAAGGGCTCTCTTTGAGCCATCCATGCCATACAAGGCACCCCACACTGAAAGTCAACTCCTTGACCTTTTATTCTCAGGCTGGGGAATGAGACATGCCATGCACTCATAGGATCTGCCCCTGGGCACCATTCTGGGTAAGTTACTTGGACAGCACCTCTTGCCAGCTGATTCACAAAGTGGAATCTGCATAAGCTCTTGAAAAGAAATGCTCATTAATATTCCTAGCCAGAGGCAAGTGTGTTACAGCTCAGTGAGAGGAAGGGTCAGGGAAAGGGGAAAAAAAAAAAAAAAGTAAAAAGAAGGGAAAAGATTGGAAGGCCTCATAGAAGAAGTCAATACCCCAAGACAAATGGTGCCTTTGTTGGTGGAAGAAGAACAGACCATTCTGCTCTGGGAAGAGCTATGCAAATAGACTGGAAACAAGGAGGAATTCTCTATTCTATTTTTATCAATAACCCAAGAGTATCAGAGAGACTGAGACAGCCCCTTCCCCAAGGACACTTGGGCAGTTTAATGGAACCAAACAAAAGGACTGGGGACTTCCACAGAGCATCCTCCTTTAGTCAACAAAGCAATTGCAAAAGCTCTACATTCAGCCCAAAACTTTCCAGGGGTGCGTTCCCTTTCCCCAGTGTGCTCTCTTCCCTGGATTTGCCATCTCCTGTTCCCCTCCCCATGCTCCATCCCTGGAATTATTCTTCTCCTCAGCTACAGAAATTTCCATCTCACTACAGCAAAGTGCAGGGATTTTGCTGGTGCAGGGAATCAATAAGAAGGTTGTGACAGAACATATGTTTTTATCTGAAAACAGGAATCACCTGCCATTCTCCTCCCCCACTTCAAGAAAAAGGAAAAAGAAAAAAATAGAAGAGAGGTGGTTATGTTATAGTTATTCATTTTCTTTTGATCTAAGTGATATATCGCTTTTCCTATTAGGATTTCATTTGCTTTAGCACGAAGAGATCAGCAAGTAAGTTCTGTTTTAATTAGACAGGTACTAAACAGTTTGATAGTAATTTGAATACTGACAAGCTGGAGTGCTCACTGGTCCATGAACAGAAAAGACATTTTAGTGTTCAACCTGCTTGAAGAGAAAAACTCCCTTAAATATTTTACAGGCAAGAGAAAAACAGAAAAGAAAGTTATGCCAATTGGAGAGATGAAACACGGGCAAGAGGATGCCAAGGCTGACCTGTGAGCCACCTGCAAAACTTGTTATCTCCCCGTCTGAGGTTTCTGCTCCTTAGCAGGAGACCTGGTTTAGCATCATTTACTGCAGGTAGGGCATACATTTGGAACACACAGCCTAGAAGGCCATTTCCCATAAACAAGATTTTGGAGCATCACTGTAGATGCCAGTGCCCAAGAAGGGTGAGTCATAAATGTGTCATTAAAAGCAGCTACAGGCACAGAAAATGAGAAGGACACAAATGTGGAACTTGTGCAGGTTCTGCTGCTCCTCCCCACAGTGCAGCCTTTGTGTGCTTCCTTTGGACTGTCCATAGTCAGTGCTTCCTCCTGGTCCTCACCATTTTCCCAATGGAGCTTTCTTCAGGAGCACAGTTGTGACAGCAGGTTCCCTCACCAACCCTTTTGCCTCACCCAGCATGTGTGCCAGCTTACCTGAATTAATTCCTTAAAATCAAGGCTACCTAGGAGCCTTTTCTGGATTGCAGAAACCTCATCCCTTCACTCATCTCTCTTATATTCCTGCTACAGGAGCAACTTCTCTCCTCTGCCTTTCTTCAGGCAACTCATCCTTCCAAGAGCAGTGCTGCTGGCCCAGAAGCAAAGGCTCTGTTTTACTTGAGCTTTCTCTATTACTGCCATTCAAAAACCAAAACAAAAAGGAGGACTCTGATGTCCTTCCTGAGCCAAACAAACATAAATATATATATAAATACATACCCATGCTGACCTGAGTTCCATCTACAAGACAGCTGGTACCTTCAGCTTCTGAACACATGAACATGAGCTACTGTACATGGTATTAACTCAGCTCTGCCAGCCTGCATTGAACCCACTAAAACCTGACCTGGAAGTGACTCTGAATCATTATATATGTCCCTTTCAGTAGAAGTCATTCTCTTTCCTGTCATTATGTGCAACAGCAGAGATATTCCCTTGTTACTCAAGCAACGAGATGGGAAATGCTAAAAGATCCAATACCAGGAAAAAAGGAAAGCAAAGCTGCAGTGAAAGCACTAAAGCAATATGAAACATACTGGGGTTAATGAAAGGTCTCCTCAAAAAATGCCTGATAGCCCTGATGCTCCTTTAGTGGGTAGGAATAGAGAGGTGATTCTAAGAGCCTGGTGTGATGCCCAGATTCACAAACTCCCCTTTGGCATTTTAAAAGAATGACACAACTGCTCTCTTTAGGAGTGAGAGCTGGAATTTCAAAGTTGCCAGAATCTCTTAATTTCTTTGGGTTATGAATGTTTAACTCGTGCAAATTTCTTTGAAAGTTGCATTAAAATATTCAAAACTGGGACTTGTTTGAAGATACTACACAGCATTTGTGAGGGGCAGAGTTCCCTAGGGACTGAGACAGGATCTCAGAGCAATCCCCATTATTCATTTCCATTCAGGACTCTTGCCCAAATTGCTCTGCAACCATAGGCAATCCACTGTTTCCTCAGTTCATACAGATATAAAATAAATAACATTATTTCCTGCTCCCCTAGAATTACATTGTAAATCTTATTTAGTTACAATAGCTCTGGTTGTGTGTTTTCCATACAATCACCTGGAGTTAAGACAATCACTCAGATGGAGACCTGCATCATGAAATGCTGCTCTAAACTGCTCAGCCAGTGTAATAATGATTTCTGAATTATTAAGGGCATAGCTTACAAAACCTTGATTTTCCTACACTTTGGATTTAGGTATAAACTAAAAATAAAGTATTGTTGACACAGCTACTTGTATCACTCTGTCTTAGTTCATGACCTTAGTAAAGTCTTGTGTCCCTTTCTTCATTTTTTTTATTGAAGTACACTTTGCTTCAAAGTTAGTTTTTCTTTGCTATTTAGAACTGATAGCCAGCCAACTAAAACTCCTCTAGCTAATCCCAGCTTTTTGTCCAAAGCACAAATAGGTTGTACTGAATAAAATCAGGAAAAAAGAAGTAAAACCATGAAGAAGAGAAAATACTTTTCTCAGGCTCCAATCAAACACAAGCTACAGAAGGATGTGCTGTTGCTTCTGCTGTCATGTCCAGAGTTGCTGCAGGTCTGAACTGCAAACACATCTCCTAAAAAGCAGCAGGGCTTTGTGCTGGTTGCTGTAATAAGAGTCTGACGAGCTGGCATGTTTGTAAAGTGATCTTTATCTTCTGCCTTCAGTAATTTGGTGTTGGTCAGACTTTAGAAAACTCACAGCAGTTCAGTTCATCAAATGAAGAGACAACAGTGATAGTATTCAGGAAGGGCACTTACAAACTCATGCAAAGACATGTTTAAATCCCAGTGAAGGTAGACAAGAGTCGACCATTTCACTGAATTAAGTCAATAATTTGGACTTACATGTTTCTAATACTCATTTTTCAGCCCTGAGTTCCTCTCCTCCTGACTTCCCCAAAAATATCCCTTCTTTTTCCAAGTTCCCTGCTCCTCCTGCTTTTTAATTCACTGGAATTTTTGTTCCATCTCAAGACAATCTACTCTAGGTAAAATCTCATCTTCCCACTTTCTTCCTGACTGTCACTGTATTTCTGATGCTGCTATTTCTATGCTGATCCTCACTTAGAACTACTTCCCCTTCTCCTGTCCTTTCCAGTGTGGAGAAGATATTGTGATGGAGATCCACAGTTCAAAAATCCTGATCCTTCAGCTCTCAGCACTTTCATGTCCTACCTACTTCATTTTTTTAGAGTTTGCCACTTCTACTACTTTTCCCTTCACTTTCTCTCCAGGCTCACTTGCCCTGTGAGGAGCTGAAAGTCTCTTCCAGTCTCTCCCATTTCATTTTCTGCTGGGACCACTTGTCTGGAGTGAAGCTGCCAAATAGCAAATGGACAGGTAGATGGACAGCATTGATTACTCATACTTTTTGTTTTACATCACTGATTTTGGTGATTTAGAGCCCTCAGTTAGGCTCATCTGCTGTCCAACACTCTCTCTGGTTTTATTCTCCTGCAAATGTGAGTTTGGAATTGGATGGCAAATAAAAACATTCAGACAACACTTGCAATGAAAGCAATGGCAGGAGCTGTTCCCACTGTCTGCAATCCATCCAAAGATGATAACCCATCTCCATCAGGCTTTCAAAAGTGAGTTGAAATTCAGTGGAGTGTAGATTCTTAAGTGCCTAAATCACTTTTGAAAACAGAATTCAGAAAGGCTTTTTAAAATACTACCCTCTTTAGATTTAGGATCCTCTTTTTTCTGACCTTGCTCATAGTCAAAGCCTAAGTCAGACCTTGGTCAATATTGTAGAGCAAATAATATCAACACTCCTCCTTGTTTCCACTCTACAATATTTAGAGATACAAAAGTCAAACTTCCAAACTGAACTTTTAGCTACAGATCTGTCAGACCCAAAGGTTTCTTTATAGAAATAGAATATTGTTGTTAGTTCCTGCACATGACTATCTTAAATCAATGCTCCCTTGATTTATCAGAGTTACACAATGATAAACTGTTGCTTTACCTGTGTGAACTAGGACTCCTCAAAGGAGTCAACCCAAATATTTTCTAAAAATCAGCATTCAGAAAAGCAGGCATGACTGAGATCCTGTCTCTGTGAAGCTTCTGCCCAATGTGGTGTCCCCAGCCTTTGCCAGGGAACGTGCTGGTTTCTCATTCTCTTCCTCAATCATTTCTGATGTTTATGTTTTCTGTGACAGAACCAATGATGAAGTTCCCACAGCCTCTCCTGCATTGTCCCTCTGCTTTTGTGTAGCTGTATATCATTGTCATGTACCCCTCAGTCCTTGCTTTTTTATCTTAGAAGGAAATTAATTTACCTTCCCTTCATAGGTCACGTTTCCTGGACCTCTGATCACTATCACTGTTCTCCTCTGCATTTTCTCCAGCCAGTCCTCACCTATTGAACTGCTCTACACAAAAGCAGGTTAGGCTCAAAGCTGAGGTCTTGCAGATGGTCAAAGAAGCAGAAAAGTTTCATGGGTTGTGCAGGTTGTACTGCTGGTGATCCTTTCCCAAATGATATTTGCCTTTTTCACAGCAGCATGACAGTGCTGACTTACATTTGGCTTGTGCTCTGCTCTCTCTCAGGTCCTGCTCCACAGAACTTCTATCAAAGGCTTTCCCCTCCCCAGCTTGAACTTCTGGTCATACCAGAGCCTGAGTGTGACCCTTGTAACTCTTCCTATCCAATTGCATTTAATTTCTTCAAAACTCTGAATCTGCTTTAATGAGGGGTACTTTTTACTCCAATCTAGGTCCTGTATATCCTTTCACTCTCTCCTAGCACTGTGAGTCACGTGAGAATTCAATGTGTGCTCTCTTTTGTCACCCAAATTGCAGCTGAAATACTGAGCAGCTCTGAACCCAGGACAGACTCCTGCAGAACACTTTAAATCCACCCTTTGATTTTGACAGCAAACTGCTGATAATTCTCTACATTCCGTTTCTTAACTGATTTTGGGCACCATCTACAGTAATTTCACCAATATTAGGTTACTTATCAAAATGTCACAAGACACTGTCAAAAGCCTAAAGAAAGTGAAAATATGTCATCTGCTGCTTTTTCTTTATCCATGGGATCTGATAGCCTCTCTCAAAAGGAAATTAGATTGGTTTGACATGATTTTTCTCTTGACAAATCCATTTGGTGGCTATTCATCTTCTGTTAACTTCTCTGTGCTTTCAAAGAATTTTATTGGCTACTTCTCCCAGAATTTTTCTGGGACTTAAAGGAAAGACAACAGGGCCAAAGTACCCCAGTTCCTTTTCCTGAGACTTTTGTGTCTCAGAAAGAAGCCAGTGACAGCTCTGAGAGTGCTTCATCCATCCCAAGCAGCAGCTCACCAAAACCACTGACTTTAAAACATTTAGGTATTTTCAGTCATGTTTTAGAAATGAGAGAGACAGTAAGAGTGTTCTTCACTTTGAATTATTGATCATCAAATTGCATTTTTTGCATGGGAGTGTTTCTGAGTCTGACCCAGTGTGTGATCCTGGCTCAGGCTATGAGCCTTAACCCAAAGGGTGTCAAGTGCTCACAAGATCCATCGTAATTAAGCCTGTTTAACTGACCCTGTTAGAGCTCACTTTCTCAGCTCTCTTGTGACTTGAGATATGATATTTTCCTATTTAATGTCTCTGAAAAACATGTGAGTGGTGTTTGTGGTGGTAGGTCATCTCTCTCTTGACTGTGTGAAGACAACAGCCTAGTGTACTCAAACTGAGTTAATATTTTACTGCTTCCAAGGAAAAAAACTTAGAAACAAATAAACAAACAACAACTCCTTTTGTTTGCTTTCCTCCTTTTCAAGTATCAGATAAATCACAAGATGCTTGGAGTTAATAATAACAGGGACAATGAATACAGACTCATGCCAGCAAACCAGTCACATGCCTCTTGCTTTTGCATGGCCTGATCATGTGTTGCCTCCTGCAGCTGGAGAGGATGCAGTTTGAGAGGATGCAGTTTTGTAGGTGCTTCAGATCTTTCTGAGACACTCTGACTGGTTATCAAAGCCTTTTTGCCCTAAGATTTGTGACCATTACCAGGACATATATGCTGGCAGCAGTTACTAACTCTGCTCACATGGGAAAAGCCCAGAGGCATTTTTCTACAGTTGTTTTATTTTCCAACTCTACTTTAATTTGTAAGATGATCAATTAATGGATTCATTTTTGTTCTCATAAACTCACTGACTTCAGCCAAGCAAAAAAAGGTTAATCTCTTCCTGGAGTTGTCTCTTCACCCACTACCATTAAACAATTTTTTTGCAAACTTTCTTGAAAACTTGCCTCACTAAAACACAAAGTCATTGTACTGTGATGTTGTCCAGCAAATCTGATTTGCCACCTGCAAGTGGGATGGGCACTCTCCTTAACTGAGACAGTTCCACACCTTTCCAGAGACAAGTACATGATCCCTCATGGGGTGCTCACTGCCCCCCTGCCCCTTCAATCTAATTAATAAGATTATTTGATCCTAATAAACCACCAAACCAAAAGTAGCTGCTAACCTTGGCAAATCTCAAAAGAAGAAATGCCTACAGACAGCAAATGTGATCCTCCACTGCTGAATGGCCTGGGCTGTTTCTCTCCCCATACAAAATGCTATGAAGACCAGCTGTACACTGGTTGTGCCTTGAATTAACACAGTGAAAGTCTCACTACAGATTCCTAATGACATCTTGCTGTATCTTCCCAGCTGAGGACACTGCCAATAAATATGTCTGCTTTTCTGCCTCTCTTTCAGACACAGGACAAAATTGAAAGTGGTTGCTGCTTGGTAAAAAAAATACACTCAGATGTTGAGAAGAGCAAGTTGTTCTGGAATAGCAGCACCAGGGAAGCTGGAAGTCAAACTCCTCATTACTCTAATCCCTAAAGCTTTCTTGGAAATGCGATTCTCGATTTTCCGTCTTCCCCTGTTTCTGATTCTTTCAAATATTTGGATGAACCACTCATTTTACAGTCAGAAATGACACCCCATTTGCTTTCTGCCTTCCCCTGGATCAGCATAATTTTCCTTTTGCTTTCGAAAAGCCAAAAAATCCTCAAGTTGCAGCTCTTGACAGGCAGCAATGCTGCATCTCTCTGTCCCTGCGTGTGCACACAGCAAGAGCAGCAGCAGCTGCCACTGGTGCCCAGACCTCCTCCCCTCGGACTGACAACCTGTCTTAATGTTGAAAAACAGTTCAAGGTAGCACTTGAGACCAAACATGCCATTTTTCTTGTCAAAATGAAAGCTGTAAATTTTAAGCCTAATGCTTAATGTATCCAGATATTGAACAGAGGGACTTTTATCCTCAGCTTAATGGTCTGTCTAAAATCATCAAAAAAGATTACCTAAAAATCCAAGGTCCTCAGAGGTCCCATAAAAATTGCGTGAAACATTTTTTACAGAGTTTTTTGGGGAGGTTAGGGGATCCTTTCATATTTTTTTTTCTTTCCCATTTTTTTCCAAACGCAAGAGGAAAACGTGTACAGAAGGATTTCAATCTCTTTTTTTTTTCCTGAGCTTGAAAGACTTACAGACAAATCTGACCACATTCAGGGGAACCAGAGCTTTGCTGGAGTAAATTATTCCAGCTCCAGTAGTTTGCAAGGAACAAGAACAATTTACACCAGCAGCTGATGATGCCCTGGCTGTTCACTGAAATTGTGAAATTTCAAAAGCTGCACTCTGAAATGAGATCTAATACTTCCAAGTACTCCTCAGAGACACAGATTCTAGAAATCATGTCTCACTCAACCTGTCTGCATCGTGGGCTTTGTTTATTTTGCTATTGTCGGTGAGATGTCTGAGGATTTGAAGGTTCTGTTTGTTTGGTTTTCAGACGTTAAGGGGGAGAATCAGCTGTATTTTCTTACAGGGATTCGAGAGAGGGTTTGCACAATCCTACCCTCAGCTGCAAACCCGAGTGGAGAGGAATTGCTGGCAAAGCACTCGGTGTTAGTGCAAACTTCCCTCCTTTCCCCAAAACAGCAAAGTTTCTCCTTTTCCCTGGCATTGCAGCACCTTCCAGTGCCCAGAGGTATCTGCCGCGGGCTAGGGGAGGGATTCTCACCAGGGAAAGGCAAGCGGCATTTTAACAAAACACTCATCAACTTTCAGTCTTAATGCACACTTCCCAAAACCCCCCCTACACTAAAAATGTACATAAATGTATACTGACAAATCTTTTCGCCTCGCTGCTGCAGCTTTGCAGAACTAAAATCTAAATATATTTGGAATCCACACAACTGAAAGCTTTTTAAAGTGTGTCGACATCTGTCCGTACCTACGAGTCACGCTGAATTCAGACGTTTGTGTTTGTCTGTAACTTGCAATAAAAAGCATTAATAAAATAACAAGTGTACACAGATTATAGGCTGCATTTTGAAATGTTAGTAAACACAGTGTTTATATGTCAGACCATAATGTTTCCAGACAAGCTGTCGGTAGGAGCCAGCTTTACAAAAAACTTTCTAATTGTTTCTTTATTTCTGTTCCCAACTTTTCATTATACTTTCTTTAAAAACAGAAAAAACAAACAAACAAACAAAAAAGAGTACACATTACTCACATTGTGGCAGCCCCTTGGACAAAATACATTCAAATTTCAGGCTGATGTACCGTATCTGGAAATGACAGTTCCACGAAGAAGTAGAACCCAGAAAATTCCTTGTTCAGTTATGCTTTTCCAAAAAACCAAAAATATCGGGCAAGAACTTTGCTTTTTCTGATTTTACACATATGAACTGAAATCTTGCCAAGATTTTAGATAATGGGGATATGTAAATACCAAAGTTTTAGGGTATAATTTCTTTAATCAAGCATAGCAGTTGTGCCTCCATGCAGCCTCAGTGAACTGACAAAGCATACTTAGCTCCCTGTGTTCAGCTGCTGCAAAACCACTTTTTTCCCCCCAAACTTTGAGCTAAATCGATTTATATAATCTGCAGATCTGCCCCTGCCTCTACAAAATGGTGCTGCAAACTTTCCCAAGCTCACTGGTAAGATTTCTAGCACCTCCACTTTCTATTTTTGGTTAACAGGATCATATAAGCAACCTGATTTTTGTTTTTAAACCAGTCTTTCAGTCCTTCCGTGTCCAAACTCCTTGCACACTTTGCTACCTGTTTAAATTGCTAAAGGGATTTGATCTCACTTCAGATCTAGAAAAAGGGCAAAGGTTTGGAAAAGTGTTTGTTGGCAATTTGTTGGTTTGGGTTATTTTCCCTCTCAAAGGTAATTACGTGTGGTTGTCGGGTTTAACAAAGGACACTACATGAGAAAAAGTAAATTTTCCACAACTTTGGCCCTACAGAAAATGCTATCAAAATATATAAATTTGAGTTTTAAATTAATTGCAACTATTATAACCATTTTGTAAGTTTTCCGAGGAAACACAAGAGTTAGCAGTTAATTTTTAGAAAGGAAAATTAGCTTGTCCTTACAATAACTGTCTATTTCCAGAGGGTGTGGAATATATTTTCATAGTGCCACCTCTCCTATGTTGATAGGAGATAATCAGATAATTTCAAGGGTGGGGGCAAATCAGAAATCCTGTGGCAGCCCCAGCTGTGTGTCATTCAAGAGGAAGCATCAGGCAAAGAACAGTGTTGGTTTGCTCCTGCATTACCTGTGCCTGTTCCTCTCTGTTCACTGGAGTATTAAAAAAAAAAAAAAAAACCAAAACCAAAAACAACTCTAATAAATGCATTCAGTAATTGTTTGAATTGCTGCTGTGCATTCTGTCATAAATGGTTTATGGACAACCATCAATTCATTCTGCTCATCACTCTAACAAGTTCAGTGTAGTATTAGGAGCAAAGGATGACTATTTATTTAACAGCTTCTGGCAGGAAAATTTGTTGCGTGCCACAACTTTACAAAGAACATTAAAATCAATGACAATTTATAAACCAAAGGCTTGGAATTGTGCTTGGGATTCCCATAATTCATCAGAATAAAGCTGTCAGATACCTTTTATTATAAATTAATAGCATGTTGTCTAGCAGCTTGGCAGCAGCAGCCGTTTTGCCAGGTTAGCAGTGACATCTTGTGGTATTTTTGCCCATTGCTGCTGGCTTCAGCTTTCCTGTAAATGTGTTATTTCCTCATAGCACAGAAAGTGTGTAAAGGAAAGAAATGTATCATATTGTGCAGATATCAACATCACTAAAGTTTTTTTACTTACAAAATTAATGTGATCTTGGCAAGTATGCCACTTTTAATGTAATCTTGAGATTTAGAATGGAAGAAAACATTTTTATTTACTCGTTTTGCCAGTCCTGTTAGATATTTATTGGTCTGATGTTACAGTTCCTAGCAAATTTACTGATTTCCTAATGCAGGTTTTTGGTATCTTTATAGTTGACATTTATTTCGTGTGAGGATGGGCTTTCATGTTATATTGGTTTGGGAAATTCATGTTTTAAAGGTCTGAGATCTAGCCTTCCTGAACTCTTCCATTTTAAAGTATTCTTTTACCTTTTTCAGATGCCTCCACAAAAACCGCACCTCTTGAATTTCTCCTTTCAGGATCCACTAAAATTATGTACAGAAGAATAAAAAAACATTATTGGATACTTCAGGATGGAAGATTTCTGTTGTTCCCATGTTCTGCAAGGCAGTTACTCTTGCTTTCATGTTAATAAAAATGAAGGAGCAGTCTTTTATAAATTCTTTTTATAAATTCTTTTATAAATTTATAAAATAATTTATAAATAAATTTATAAATTTTCTCTCTATTTCCTGTGACTACAAAATGATATATGGAAGTTTTAAAGAAACTGTATCTGTTTCCAGGAGCTTCCATGGCTTACAGGGGTCCTGTTGATAAAAAGAATACATGAAGAGATAATGTGTACAAGTGTTCTTTCTGCTGTGCAATGTCCTGGGATACAGAGATGATCATTCCCCAGCCATAAGAGTGAATAATTATAGATGCATTTACAGGAGTGGTCTTTACATACCCACACACTTCTTTTCCTATGCATCATGATTTTATTATACTCTTAAGAAGAAGAGTCTGTGTTTATTTCTCCAGTGTGAAAAAGAATGGTCTGTGCAGCAATTCTCAGACTGGCAGGCTCATGCATGGCATGCACAGCAAAGCTGGGCACAAAATCAGGGGGGCAGCGAGGAGGGAGAGCCAAGGCTGGAGGTGCCCAGGTGCCCAAGGAGAGCTGGTGCAAAGTGCCACATGCAGCCTGCTGGCAGCAGCAGCTGCCTCCCATCACGGGTATCTTCAAAGTCATCTCTCCTTCCTTTCCCTGGAAGCAGCCCCTAGCTGCTATAAATGGGTTGGGGAGGTTCTCATCCCTGGAATTAAAAAGCATCTGAAAGTCTGGGTTAGCGACAGGCAGCTCCTGCCCACTCACAGCACTCCTACTTCTGCCTCTCCAGTTCCTTGTGCTGTTCCCAGTTTGGTGGGTATTAACAACTCAGCCTCAACTCCTCAAAAATTCCTTCCAGAGAGGCAAAATTGTGATTGCCAGGCAGTGATGTGGGCGACAGGGAGGTGAGCCCCAGGTCAGCCTGGGACTGCCTGGTGGAACATTTCCACAAACCAGTGCCACAGCCATGGGAACATCTTCCCACTCCTCCCGTGAGCTGCTGCTCTCAGTCAGCCTCCCAGCCCACTCTCAGAAATACCTGAAACCACAGGCAAGACAAGGTATTGTGTTAGAGGAGCTGCTTCCCTTGCTACCAGTCCATAACTAGAGAGTCTGATTCAAAACCACCCAGGGTAAGGAGTAAACATCCCACCTAACTCCAGCCACCTAAAGATTGGCATCTAGACTGAACTGCCTCTCCAGGATTCCTCTGTTGTCAATAGGAATGGATACACATCTCCAAAAGCAGATTTATCTCACCTTTCTGAGATAAGGCACTGTCTGGAGGTGTTTATCTCTTTCCATTAACTACAGAGAGAATCCAGATGACTCCTTCAACTGGATGCTTGAAAGCTGAATTTAAGTAAATCTTACCCATAGATAGGGAGTTGTATGAAAAATAAAAGGCAAAAAGAGTGGGGTTTCCAAGGGGCCTGAAATCAGGGAGCTGCCTGACAATCCCCAAGTTCACATTAAAATTCCAGCACAACATTTTTACAGCAAACTTACACTGACCTCAAAAAAATCAGCATTTTAATAACCAAAAATACACCATCAAAGATTAAAACATAATACATATCCCAGTATAGAGGCAATTCCCAGTATTCTTAGCAGAAATCTACACAAGACAAGAGCTTTTAATATTTAAATCTCAGAGGACTTTGAAATATTGCCCGTTCCTGCAATTTTATAACAAATTTTACACAGGGATGTTCATTGTAAACTCCAGCTCTTTTAGCATTTTAAAATGCAAAGTTTTTTGGGAGGGAATAACTGGACTACCAGAAGAAAAAAAAAACTGCATAAAACCCAATCCCCTCTCCCACTCCCCTGTGAGAATTTTACAATGGGAAGACACTAAATCCACTATGAATAAAGTTTCAGGTTCAAAGAGCAAGAAAGGAAAACTCCATGCTCTGTATTTTAAAGGATCCCATCACTTGTACTGCAGTGTTTTTACACCAACACTGCTGATTTATGATTTTTCTCATACAGCTTTCAAAAAATAGCCATAGAGGTCCCATAGAGATTCCTTACCTCCCAAAGGTATGGGTTATAATTTCTGGCATGGATTAAGATTTCTAATGCATCACTTGTGGTTATATTGCTCTCAAGGAGCATCCATCTGCTCTAACTCCCAAGATTTGTTTGCAGCTGCTCACACAGTGCTGGAAGTTTTTCCCAAGAATGACAAACCCCTCCTTATCATGTTTTCATTAATTATTTTTGCAATAGGCTCAAAATTTTAGCCCATACTAGTCAAAAGTACTTTTTCTCTCTCTCTGCTCACTTCATTAATTCTTCACAATTCATCATGTTTGTCACTCAAGCACCAGCATCTAAAAGCTGTATTTAGCCTGATGCCCGAGTCACCAGGTCCCTCCCTGGATGTCCCTGAGAGCTTCTGCCACTGGTCTGGCAGGGCTGAGGGGGAGTCATTTGTGTTCAGAAAGCTTGTGACAGTGCTGGGCTTTCTGATGTGAGTGCTTGCAGTTTTATGAGAGTCCCAGCCCTAATAATATACAACTAAAATAATAAACAAAGATAATATCGATTAAAATGGGATGGAACGGCAACAACCTGCACAAAGAGTCACAGCACTGTGCCCTCAGTGCACACAAACCTCTGGGAAGGGCTGTCATGGCACATTTTAGCAATTGATTGAGCAGATGTGGGGAAAGACATTCCCTACATGCCCCAGTCTGAGGCAGCACAAGGCACAGAGCTCCATCCCACAGCGAGTGCCAGGCAGGGGGGCACAGCCCTCTGCAGTGCTCATCCCTGCAAATCAAACCTCTTCTGCAGGGTTCAAGGGGCCAAATTCAGCAGCAATGGGTAAAGTGAAATATGCCAGGCCCCTTTTGAGCTGTTTGTAACCTCTGAGTGATGTGGAAATTAAGAGCAGGGCCTCTGCAGTGGCAGAATTGATACAGGAGGGAGCTAAAAGAGACTGCACTGCAGCAGCACCTTCACTGTCACTCCTCCTCTACTCACCCACACCCTCCTCTCTTCTGGCCCATCACAATAAAACTACTGTGGAGGCTTCTCTTTATTTAAGCCATTTTCAGGATCCATGCATCAATTCTAACTGGTCACTTGGGCTTGACAGGTCAGCTGCATAATAAATTCAGGAAATGGCACAAAGGGAATGACCTGTGATCAGTTGGAGCCCAGCTGCAGAATCTGTGTTGTGTTCATTGCTCTGGTTCATGCTACCTTTGTCTTCCTCTTCAGCCTGGAATGATCTGGCTGTTTCCAAATCTTAATTTCAGCCTGGGAGTCATACTTATCCTAGAAAGCTTTAATTAGCTGATTTTCTCTGGCCTTGTGAGTGATGTGTGTAGCCTCACAACTCGTCTCTGGCTCACCACAGCTGGAGGCATCTCAGTGAGTCACATCAGCCAGTCTGACATGGGGTGGAGCACAGGCTGGGGTTGGTGTGGCAAAGCACCCAGACAGCAAAACAAGAAAATTAATCTGCAGAAAATTGTTGTTATTCTGCAGAATGCATTGCCATGAGTGCTACAGAGACACAGATGTTAAAACCAGAATGAGCAAGCAAAGTCTTGTGGTTCCTGCCATCCATCACTCACAAGCAAGCAAGAAGAAATGTAGTCTGTAATGGGCAGGATTGTCCAGCAATTGTCTCTTTGGGAGGTTCCAGAAATTCCGCTGAAATTCCTAAATTCCTACCCTGTCATGGTATGACTCAGTGATGAATGGACTGCTGCACAGGACCAAGCAGGAAGGTTTCTTCATTCCTAAATATGCATCTAAATGCTTAACAAAGCATGTTCCCAACATCTGCTCTCTTCAAAAGATCAACACAGAAATACTGCAAATCTTGGTTCCTTATGAGACTGAGATTTTCTGTACTCCCTGTTCAAGCAGAACTGGAATTACTCTATCACAAAAATAGCTTTATTGTGATAGAGAACAAACTACTGAGCTCAGGAGGTATCACATACATACACATTGCAGAGCTCCAATTCCTTCAGTGCCTTTTTTTGAAAAGTCTTGGAAGTGGATGTCTCTAATTTTCTGAAATCAGACTTAATATACCTGAGAAGAACTGCTTGAAATGAAACGGAGAGTTGCTGCCACCAACAGTAATTAATGCAAGTCTTAGGCAGTGACAAACTCTGGAAAGCAAATAAATGGTTGAAATTCAGGCAAACTAAGCAGAAAAAAAATATGTAAAGCCTGTTCCCTAAAACCTGGTTTGCATCCACTTTTGCTTCCAAGTCCCTGTGTATTAAGCAGGTCATAAAAGCATGCTGGGAAGCTGTTTGAATTCCTCTGATGAGGAGTGCCAAAAGCTTTCTCCAAGCTCAGAACTAGAGCTGGTTAGAAAACAGGAAATGTTTTGCATAACATTTTTGCAAGCCAGGGAGCTGAACATTATCCATTATTAAGACAAACATGAAACAAGGGGGTTTTACCTATAAGACAAGCCAGTGTTATGTACCAGACTCTAGATTTGGGTCAAGGAAAAAGAGCTCACTACTGACTACACCTGGGTTCAGCTAAATTTTTTTTCATCTGCTCTAGTCCTATCCCTTGATGGATTTTTTTTTCCTGGGTCCCTAAGTAGTCAGAACGCACAAGATTTGTTTTCTATTGTCACCTAAGGAAAGCTGAAAGAGCAAAAATCCAGAGCTTGCAAACCTCCCCCATGGAGCTTTCTTTGCTCGTGGTTTCTGAGCAGCAGCTCTGCCATCTTTCCAGACTCTCCAGTTCTCCTGATTTCCTGATATAATTTTACATTACAAATACATTACAGAAGGAATAATGACATAGATAACACACTGAGAACTTTGTTAAACTAAATGCTGCATATGGTGCTGATTTTCTGGCAACCAGTCACACAAAGGATAGGGAGAAATTCCAGCCCCAAAATTGTCTCGTCAGCAAGCACAATGACAGGGGAATAAATACTGCAAATACCTCACTGGAAACAACCCTTAACTCACAACAACCTTATAACTGTTTTAGAGCTGTTCTGCCAAACACATGGAAGAAAAGCAGTGCTTGATGTGAAGGCAAAAATGGACCAACTTCAGCAAATCAAGCTGGAAAGAGCCAATGAGATGTATCCAGTCAGGCTTTTTGCCTTGTGATTTGGAGTTCTCTTTGCACATCTGACACAAAAGTGTTCTGAGATGCATCCAGAGTTATTTGAAAATACAGAAAAACAGGTCCAAAGTGCCTGCTCCCCAGACTGTCTGTGCAGAGAAATATTAGCAATCCAATCTTAAAAATGACTTTTGTTTAGTATCAGAATCCTTTGGCTGAAGTCTGAAGGTGCAACACACAAAATAAAAAGTGAGTAAGGAAAAAGAAGCTAACAGCTAAAATTAACCACCCAATGGGCTGGGCTTAATTGTACAGGAAAAGGTCTGAGTACTGATTATGTAAGTAAGTGCTCAGTAAATAAAAAATCAGGTCTCCAATTCCAATGATCTAGGTTAAAAATTATTTATAAGAGCACAGAAAAAAAAATGCTTTCATCCTCTAACAATGAAGTTCAGTAACAATATGCATTGGTTTTAAATTTAAGGAAAGTACATAAGAGAGTAAAACTCCATGAGTGGTGCATGCAGTCTCTACACCCTGAATGTTTGTATAAATAAGTAAATAAATAAATGAATCAGTATTCATGGGACCCTGGGCAGTTCATAAGTCTGAAGCCTTTCTACCAAGCATGAAGTCATGATAAAAACCCTAAACCTGCCTAAGCTGCAATAGTCCATCAGCACAGAAACAGGAAAAAAGATGCCACTTCACGTGTTCAGAGCTTGTGCTTGTCCTCTATACATTGTGTTGTTTCTCATAAATGTAATTTTTAAATTTTTTTTTAATAATCACACTTGAGCACAGAATGTGCCTTGAGCATAGTTTGCAAAAAGATGACAGGGATGGCCTTATCTTGTAAAGCAAAATAGGGAAAAAAAGGAAGAGTTAGCACATATTCATTACCATATGGGCTTGGGAGATATTAGTTACAAGACAAGAATTCAACCCTGTAAACAGAGAAAAGTAACTGTGACAAGAGGAGCTGAACTGCTTCAGTCAGGAACACAAAAGAATATTGATACTGCAAATTAGAATCGTTAAGTTCACAGTGAGATTTTACCCAAAGGTAAAATCTTCTATTTAGGTAAAGAATGCAAATACTAAAATCCAAAGTGGTGGAACAGTTTCAGGTACAAAAAGATGTCTTTTTTCCTTGTCCCTGGATGCCTGACCCGTGTTGTCTCTCCCTGGGATGAGTTCACAGGGTAGGTAGGAGGTGCCTTAGCTGGTAAAGGGCTTTGGAGTTTTCCACCTGCTATATTCAAATATCCACTACTGCTCTTGGTCACAACAGTCAAGCAAAGAAAAATGCAGCCCATCCAAGGTATAATAAATGAGGAAGAATACTTTCAGCAAAGAATTTCAAATTTCCAATATCTAGACAGTACTTTAATGACTACAAATTGAGAAAGCTCAAAGTATTTAGCATTGTACGAACTCTGTATTCAGACTTGGAACTGTAGACATATTTGTCTCAAAGAAAATCTTGTCTGACAAGCACACAGGNAATATAAATAGGAATCCTGGAACTCTGTAACCATGACATCTTCCATTCCTGAATGTCCACATCTTGGAGAAAATGCTGTTGCAACACTGTTATCAGAATACAGCAAAGACAGAACTTTTGTTATTAGAAAAAAAAATTAGAAATAAAACAGTTTTCGATCTCCCACACACAGAAACACCAGTGTGGGTAGTGCCAAGAAATCCACCCAGCAATTCTTGTGTCCAGCTATTAAACCCATTCCATTGTGGTGCCAGGGAGGACAAGGAGCACTCACACCTCCTCGTGCCTCCAGGTTTCTTCTTTGGGCAGCAAATTGTCAGCAGGGCTTGTGCCTTTGTGTAGCTCCCTGGAGCTGGCAGAGATTGGCATCCCCATCCTGCTCCACCTCTGAGGCCAGCAGGGTTTGTTCCCAGCTCATCCCCTGCCCAGCCCAGTGTCCTGTGAGGCTGCAGGTTCATGTGCTGGGGCCCCAATGGGCTGCTGCTCTGCCAGCCACAAACACAGGGGCTCCTGGAGCCTTCCTGGGGTGATTCCCTTCTGGAAACATTGCCACCCCAACATGAGCCTTTCCTGGGGTGATTCNGAGAAAAAAACTAGTCCTTAAAAAAAAAGAAAGGCAAAATTCTCACTGACTTCACCAGTCAAGATTAGGATTATAGTGCAATTTGCAGTTCTCTGTTTTAGGGAGATTAAAAAAACAGACCTTTTCAACCCTACTGTTCTTCCCTGGCCACAGTCCCCCAACCACTCTCTTCCTCCTCCAATCACACCCTTTTTCTGAGTCAGACCTGCTGCAGGTGATATCCAGGAAACCAGGACACATGACAGTCATGGATTTATATTTATTTTATTTTCTTCCTTGCAGCAGAACTGCAATAGTGAGAAAATCAGACTGAGCCAGAGAGAGATCCCCTATAAAATACTCATGCATATAGTCAGAAAAAAACATTTTATCATAACTAAAGAGCACAACAGCTCAGATAAAATGTGTACACACTAATTAACGTTAGCTCTCCTAAGCTTCCCTGAGATGTATCTGAAAACACAACTGGAGCTTTTCAAGTTTTAAAGTGTTCAGATGTAACTGAAAGAGGCAAATCACCTTCTGCACTCTGAAAGTGTGGAGAAGATGCTTGATTATCTGCATAACTCTGGCATACTTTTCTTGAGCTATGAAAGGATAAAACTTCCCCTCTTCCTTTGAAGTCTTTTTTTTTTAAATAGCATCTTAAAGATTTTGCATGTCCTTTCCTCCCCCTGCTTTGTAAAAGAACATAAATATCCTACGATTGCTGAGTTTAGAACATGTGAATTACAGAGATCTTTAAGTCTTCACAGCAGCTGTTTTTCAAGCACTGTTCTTAAATCATAAATGATAGAATAAAATTTAAAAAAAAAAAACCAAACAAAAAAAACCCCCAGAGCTCTGGGAAGAAAGTGTATTTGATCCTGCAAGACATTTCAGGAAAGCACTTAAGAATCCTCTTAATTAATAGGGATTATTCANCTGGGGTGATTCCCTTCCAGAAACATTGCCACCCCAACATGAGCCTTTCCTGGGGTGATTCCCTTCCAGAAACATTGCCACCCCAACATGAGCCTTTCCTGGGGTGATTCCCTTCCAGAAACATTGCCACCCCAACATGAGCCTTTCCTGGGGTGATTCCCTTCCAGAAACATTGCCACCCCAACATGAGCCTTTCCTGGGGTGATTCCCTTCCAGAAACATTGCCACCCCAACATGAGCCTTTCCTGGGGTGATTCCCTTCCAGAAACATTGCCACCCCAACATGAGCCTTTCCTGGGGTGATTCCCTTCCAGAAACATTGCCACCCCAACATGAGCCTTTCCTGGGGTGATTCCCTTCCAGAAACATTGCCACCCCAACATGAGCCTTTCCTGGGGTGATTCCCTTCCAGAAACATTGCCACCCCAACATGAGCCTTTCCTGGGGTGATTCCCTTCCAGAAACATTGCCACCCCAACATGAGCCTTTCCTGGGGTGATTCCCTTCCAGAAACATTGCCACCCCAACATGAGCCTTTCCTGGGGTGATTCCCTTCCAGAAACATTGCCACCCCAACATGAGCCTTTCCTGGGGTGATTCCCTTCCAGAAACATTGCCACCCCAACATGAGCCTTTCCTGGGGTGATTCCCTTCCAGAAACATTGCCACCCCAACATGAGCCTTTCCTGGGGTGATTCCCTTCCAGAAACATTGCCACCCCAACATGAGCCTTTCCTGGGGTGTTTCTCTTCTGGAAACATTGCCACCCCAACATGAGCCTTTCCTGGGGTGTTTCTCTTCTGGAAACATTGCCATCCCAACATGAGCCTTTCCATTCCTCTGCACTACCTCAGGCTTGGGTTTCTGATGCAATGAAGAACAAATGCCATCCTCATCACTATTTGGTTTTTTTCCCAGCTGATTGCACAGCACTGCAAAGAAGGGGAAGGGTGAAGGACAGAGAGGAAAGGGAAGGAGGGAGGGAGGAATATCCAGGCTAACCTCAATATCCAGCTGCACAGCTGAGACAGAGCTGAATGGCAGTACCTGGAGCACAAAGGGTGGAGGATGCTGTAGCAGGCAGTAAACACCTGCTGCTTTGCAGGTCGGGTGCTGGGGACATTTTGCCACCCTACCACAGCTACAGCAATGGGGAGCCCACTCTTACCTGCATAAACCCCATTTACCTCTATCATATTTCTTTACCTGACAGTTTTGCCTTAGGGATAAGACTGTTTTTCTTATCAAATTGAAGGAAGGAGCTTATCTCCCATTGATGAGCTTGAATGCCCTGAATTTACACAAGAAAAAAATATTCAAAGCATACAAACACGACCAAAAGCAACAGCAAGGGCAGTCTTGTAGCATCAAAGATTTATATCTCACTCTGTTGGACCTCAGCCTCCCTCCTTCCTGTTTTCCTGAGTGCCAAGATTTTAGCTTTAGCACTTCATTTCAAGCTTGTGAGGGAGGATATGTGGAACGGGCTCCTCTCCCTATGCAACAAATATAGAAGACAAGAAGGGTTTTTTTACTGCTTGCTTTTCCTTTGTCCCAGGAATGCAGCACGACATTTGTTGGCCTGTTATCACCAACAGCCCAAACCCCAGGGGTTTTGGGAGTAACTTGAGGAGCATTAGCACTGAGGAGGGGTCAGAGGGGCTTCCTGGAGCACAGGCTCACAGAGAGCTCTTCTGTGTGAAGCCACATTTAGCCTTTTTGCTCGACTTGTGATCTCAGATTCTGGGAGCCAATACATAATAAACCAAAGCAGCTGGAGAAAGCTCTTCCTGGATTATGCCCAAGTGGAGCAGTTGCATGAAGGATTTCAGCAGCTTCCAAGGAAGAAATTCAAAGACATCAAGGCATGTGACAACTCTGGCAAACTGCTACAGTCTCCTTGGTGGAAAATTATGTTGAATATGAACTGTTGGAAAAAGTGTCTCTTTCTCTTACATACAGAAGACAATACAATTTATTCCAGTGAGTTTAATCACACAATTCCCTCCAAGAAGCCAGAGCTCCCACTTAAAATATCTTAATTTATCCTATTTCTAGTTTATAAAAAAAACCCTAATAATTTCTGTTTAAAAAAAAGTATCTAGAATCTTTGCACAAATTTAGTGCAAATGAGTGTAAACAGGCACAGCTCCACTGTAGTCAAGGTTACTAAACTGATGTGGAAATGCTCACTGGATAGAAAGCAAAAATATTTGCAGGAGAGCACCCTGGAAACTCTACAGACAAACAGGATCAAATTCTTTTCAGCTCCACAGCTGGACAACAGATAAAATTCACTGACAGCAATGCAAGGGCTGTGATTTGCAGGGAAGTAACAAAGAATTTGGCTCATGTGTTTTTGTGGATATCATTAAGGAAACGAATTCTTTGGCTGGGCTATAAAAACAAGAGAATCTTTAAATAGGAAGTTTGCAGCATCATTGGATTAAGGCAGCCAGATCTTCTGCAGATGCAAATTAAAAGTAGCTTCACTGGAAAGCAAGTAGCTGTGCTAATTTATAGCAGTTGAAGGTCTGAGCAGCCATCTCAGCAATGTTCTTGGGGAGGAAACAGAGACAGGATTTATAAAGGAACTTTCATCTTCACGGCGTTTTCATAACTAATTTCTTCTATTGCCTTTTCCAGCCTAGAAATGAAACTCAAGATGATTTTAGTATGGGAGGTAATACAAAAGTGAATCTTTATTGATGGTTTTCAGTTATGGAAAGATGTCCACAAAAGCCCACCCACAGGATGAATATAGATTTTATACTTTTAGCAAATTAGCATAATTGACAAAAAAGCACCAATTAGGAGGACAAGTGGTGATGGAATCTCCACCCAGGTCAAGCCCCTTCTCTGGAGTCTCCCTCTGGGTATTAGTTGTACCTGGTCTGTGAGAATGTGTCTTGAGGGGTTGTTCTAAACCTTGGTTCCCAGGAAGAACCAAGGTAGAAGAGGGGCCCTGCACCCCCTGGGTCTTGGGGTTCTGGAATTTGCTTTGTCTTTCTGCTCAGGGAAAGGGCATGGAAAATTACCGGGGAAAATTAGCCACTAATTCAACAGGCTACAGAGCTACAAATATATGGAAGAGGAATACAGAGAACATATTAAAGAAAAAAAGGCAAAGACCAAAACAGCATCACTTCTCCCAATATCCCTAAGGCAACCAAAGGTAATCCTGGCTGCATTTCCAGTGGTATCTCAGCTTCAAACATGACAAGAAGTTGCTACCAGCCCTGACAAAAATTAAAATAAATAAATGTATGTATAAATGCACATGAATTCCTTCCTATTCATCAGGAACACTATTTCCTGGGAAATACATCCATCATCTGTCCTCCACTGAAACGACCTGCTCTTCCCTAGATTTCCATCTTCTCTGGAAAAAAATCATAGAATTGCAGAATGTCTTGGGTTGGAAGGGACATTAAAGATCATCCAGTTCCAGCCCCCTGCCCTGGGCAGGGACACCTTCCACTGTCCCAGGTTACTCAGAGGCCCATCCAACCTGGCCTTGGGCACTGCCAGGGATGGGGCAGCCACAGCTTCTCTGGGCACCCTGTGCCAGGGCCTGCCCACTCTGATGGTAAAGAATTACTTCTGTGTATCTAACCTAAATTTTTCCTCTTTCAGCTTGAAACCATTACTCCTTATCCTGTCACTGCAGTTTCTGATGAAGAACCCCTCTATGGCCTCCTTGTTGGCCCCCTTCAGACACTGGAAGGAAGGAGTGGCTTTCCTTGGGAGAGCAGCCTTGACTCCCTCTGTGCTTTACTTTATCTGTACTGACAGTAAGAAGAACTTCTATCTCTTAATGCAGATTTTGTTTTTCTAGGATATGGATCCAAAAATTGCAGGGAGAGGAAAAAAAATCAGATTATTTTCCCCTTCCTGTACTTCACTGACTGCTAATGGTCCATAGCAGCATTCCTTCCCAGAGGAAGCTCCTCCTCAGAGCCAGCTCTGCTATGCCACAGTTTTCCTCTCTCTGAACATGCCTGGGAGACAATCCACCCCCTACAAGTCACCCTTTCTCCTATGGTTCAAGGTTGAAAGCATTTTCATTTTTCCAGCTTGGTGGGCTTTTCCCTTTGCAGCTATTTCTAAACTACAACCACTGGAACTGAAGATCAGTTCTCTTTGAACCAAATGCAGTGCACCTGCAAGACATCATATTCTTACAGAAAACTGTGTGTGGAACAGAGACACCACGTTGTCACAGTGAGGTGTGATGTCTTCTTGAAGGTCTGCCAGGGAACAAACCTGGATAGACAGGGGAT
This sequence comes from Drymodes brunneopygia, assembly GCA_013400955.1. Taxonomy (NCBI): domain Eukaryota; kingdom Metazoa; phylum Chordata; class Aves; order Passeriformes; family Petroicidae; genus Drymodes; species Drymodes brunneopygia. Next base: position 27,965 of record VZTZ01019599.1, read on the forward strand.
GATGAGGATGAACTCTCATTTTATGTGGGATCTGATTGGTTGCTTCTTTTTTCTTTTTTTTTTTTTTAAGTGATTTTTTATTAGTAGAACTACAAACATTTTTGCTGCCAAAGGCTGATCTCTACCCTAGCAGCGTAAGCAAAATTATTCTTAGCTCCTCCTTTTTTTTTTTGCTGATAATAATTTTCATTTTTCCAGCTTGGTGGGCTTTTCCCTTTGCAGCTATTTCTAAACTACAACCACTGGAACTGAAGATCAGTTCTCTTTGAACCAAATGCAGTGCACCTGTAAGACATCATATTCTTACAGAAAACTGTGTGTGGAACAGAGGCACCACCAGACTCAGGAATTATGAACAAGATCTTAAAATGCAAATCCAAAAGCCATTTTTGTGTTACCTGCAGAGCAAACAAAATGTAATTCAAACTTCAATTGGTCATAACCGAAAAAGACAAATGTAGGTTATTACTGTGCAATGCTGGATTAATGGCTCAGTTCTGCAATAATATTCTACATGTGTCCCAACTCCCAATGATGCAACTACATAAACCCATAAAAAGATGATTTCTATTAAATAAGCAAACCCGTAATTAGGCTTACTTTTCCAATTTCTGCTCATTTGAGAGGATGTTTTAATAACTTGGGATTAAGACTGTACGTATCTAGCCTGCCTGGTCATGTCACCATCCTCAGAAAATAACTATAACCAGCAGTAATAAGTCCTTTTCCTAAAGGTGTTCACACACCATTTTAGGTGCCTTAAGTAGTTACTGAACAAACTCAAAGTGTCAGGAAGTTATTTGCTCTATTTATGCACAATCAGTTCCCTTCACCAGCAAGCTTCAGCCTGAGTTTTAAGGAAAACCCAAGGTCACAGACAGAACCTGGCTACTCTCTTGTTGGCTTTTTGGTTTGGTTTGTTCTTTCCCACATCCAGAGAAAACCCTCTCAATAGGAAATCTGGCTACAGTGTTGTTTGCTTTGATGCCCAGAAGAATTTAAGGATCTAAAGAGCTCAAATACTTTGTACTTCAAAGTCGTGAAGGGTTTTTTCTGAAAGTGCCACCAATACAATGAGAATTATGTACCAGGTTTTTGCATTATTTGGGATGGCAGGAGGCCACCTACTCCCTTTAAAGCAGATTCTGCTTTTAAAACATGCCAGTCAGGTGGAATATTGCAATATTTTGCCCCAGATTTTACAGTATCAATTCAGAACTTACAAATGTGAGTAATCAGCAGTGAACTCGCTATTTTTAAGAGGGAGAAAGTAGAGGTGAAGAGTGTTTCTCCTCTCACAGAAATAATGTGCAGAAGTTCCCAAGAGCTTGGGATAACTTGGAGAAGACTCAGAAGACATTTTTCCTCCTCTGCTATTGGGAAAAAATAGCAAAGGAGGGTAAATGTCTTCTCTATCAGAAACTCCATCAGAAGTTGTGAGTCCCAGCAAGAACCTTGGGCACTGCAATCTTGGCCTTTGCAGCCACCTCAGAGCATTTAAATCTTTACTCTAAAATCATAACTTTATCAGCAAGACTGCTGCAAGAGAGATTCCTTTTCTCTCACTCAAAAGAGGTGACCACAAGGCAGAGCTCTGCTTCTATTCACTTCCAGGGATGATTCTAAAACTTGACTTTCAGTTTACTCTTCTGTGAAACTGGCCTAAAACAAGAGCCAGATCTTTGGCTCAAAGTAGGTTCAGAGACATCAGTACCTTATCTTTCATAATTTGATAAAAAGCACCATTTTCATAAAAAAGGAGGAATACAAGATCACAGACAGTCACCACAGTATTTTAAGTTTCTTGTGCTGGATTACAGTTTAGGGGTAAGTCCGTCATCTGACAGCACAATTTTTTGTGGCTGTGAAGAACTGTTTATTTGGAAGAGAAATTCAATAGAATAGATCTTTTCTTGAAAAAATGTGAGCCACAAGCATTATTTTGTAGTAGTTTATACACCAAAGTAAGAATTCATGGCCATTTAATTCCCTGAGTTAAAGGGGAGAAAAATGTAAATGATGCTGCAAAGGTAACTAGGCTACCGAGAAGCAGATGGCTTTAATTACCTATTTACAGGATTGTTTATACTGGGAATTTGAAAGAGACACACAGTTTAGAAACAATACTCATTGTGGGAATACTCTGTACATTTTAATTAAGCTGGATTTTAAACGGGAATAAAACGAGATTATTGAACGCTATCCAAACTCAAATTGAAACTTCAAAATCACCTGTGTGCCTTGCACACAAACATTTTGCAATATCAGGTGTGTGCCAGGATGCACAAATCCATCCCTGCAGAGACTCATCCTCGTTTTTGCTCCTCTTGTTTCCTGCCAGGAGGTCAGGCTGTGTGAGGCAGCACCACTGTGTCACCCTGCTTTTTGCAGTGTTCCATATTTGTCATTTTGTAGTAGAAGTTCCCAGGCATTTTCTAGAAACACAGTCCTTGTTTTCCAAACTGGCCAAGATTGTTTTGAACTTTTGGGTTTTTTTTCATTCCTTTCCCCTGGGGCAGAGAAAGATGATTGACCATGTCTTTATCCTGTGAACTTACAGAGGTGGTAACCTCTTTCACCAATCCATGATTGTATTAAAGAAGATGTATAAATGAGAGAATAAAGAAGGGCAGCCTTTTTTGGGTGGTCCTACCTGGTGATTCAACTGCTGCTCTGAAGCCTGTGTGTTTCTTCCATTGCCAGCAGTGCAGCACCACTGCACAGGAGAGACAGGCTCACATTTGGTGTCTGGAGCTCAGCAGAGTTGTCTGAGATTAATTTAAACTCTCATGCTGGAATTCAGTGATCTGAGCCTGATCCTCCTTTCCCTGATCCTCCTTTGGCAGAGGCGGAATCTGAAGCAGTGAAGCACTGCCAGCCCTGACCAGGGGAGCACCTGCTGGCCTGGCCCAGCCCTAACTTGGGGTGAAGTTAAGTTGAGCTGATCTAGGAGCTCACACCACCAATGTGGGAGGAAAAGTTCCACCTGAAGTGTTACTGGCCTGTCTCACCCTCTCCCACATGTTGTCCATCTCCCCTCAGTGGGTTGTCTGACCCCTTCAGGGAGTGTGGATCACTAATCAGACACAAAACTAACTCAGCCAAAAGAAAAAGGTTTTTTTGCAGTGTGGCAAGCTCTCCTGAGCCTCAGAGGCAGCAGGGGGACCCAGGCCTCCCTCCAGCAGAAGAAAGCAAATGTTGCACATGAAACCATCATGTCACACCAAAATCTGCAAAACAGCCTGAACAACGAGGCCCTTTAGGGCTGCCCAGTGTCTGATTAAAGTGTTTTCCTTCAGATCTTCTCATTCCTCACTCATTCCTCCCCAAGTGCTCTCATGGTGCAAACTTGGGCACACAGTCAACAGCAACCAAGCTGGCAACAGCTAAACCAAGCAGCCTGAGACTGCCCAACTTTTGCACATCCCTCAGCACACTCAGTGCCAGGAAAAAAGTGTTAATTTGGAGCACTTCAACCCACACCACCTCTTACACATCTTTAACAGATCAGTCTAAAATCACTCCTTAAATTGAGCTAATCAACTAACTTGAAGTGAGTTAATCAATGCCAAGCATTATCTACAACTCAGGGCCACAATGAGCATTTTCTTACAATCAGAATCAAACATAAGTAGCACAAACACACTAATAATTTAAGTGAGCAAATTATGTCTGCGAAGAAAATACACATAAGGAAGGGCTATTCAGCTTCAGTGACTCAGAACAAACAAAGCCCTGGGGCAAAGACTAATCACAGTACACTGCCTACAAATGAATAGAATAACCAAGTCAAGACAAAATTCAAATGTATGGCAGAGGCTCTGAGGTGCTCCTAAGTCAGAACAAGAGAAGACATATAGAAACATTTTGCATATGAGACAGAACAAGAGCAGCAGAAGCCCTACCTCTTTGCCTTTCCTGGAAAAACTGAGAATATTCATGACTCCACAGAGAAAAAGCCTGAGCCAAGGCATATTATTAGAAAGAGAAAAGGTCATCAGGAATTTCCCTGGCAGTTTGTGGTATAACAACATGCCCTCCACATGTTCTGCCTGATAGGAAAAAATTCCATCAGTCTTCAGAAGAGTGGTGCACCACCAGAAAGGGATGGTACCAGTTCCTTGGTACTTCAAAAATCTGAACTGAAAAATTTCTCTCTTCAAGCTGCTGAATATTCGGGAAGCCATTAATTAAAAATCAGTTACTTCTGGCTGTTGTCTCAGCAGGAAAAGTCTAAACCCAGTATCCCTGAGTTTTCCTGCCTTTACAAACTCTTTGGACACATCTGCATCTCTTCTCTGGGATGGGGTAAAGACCATCTATTTCCTAAATGTGCACACTGTGAGGGTCTGCTCACAGATGGGGCTGTTACAACAACAGGGATCAGAGACCACCTGCAAATCCTTCACAAATTAGGAGATTTTTATCTCATACATAGCAATCAAGCAAAATTAAAAGGGAAAAATAAGACTAACAAGCATTTGAAGCTTAGCCTGGTATTTTTTCCATTGCTAGTAAAAGTGATTGTAGCAGCAAGAGGACTGAATTTTATTTCTTTGTTCTGTAAAGTTTGAATGACCCAACTTCCTCACGTTGATATGAAGGACTGCACAAGGTGCAAAGCCTCAAACTGAGTCCATTCTAAGTTGTTAAAAACACGTCATAATTCCATGGAAAACTATGGAACTGCAACAGCCTGTGCCAGCTGGGGGCCCATTCCATATGGAAAAATCCTGGCCAAGAGATGAAAGTGGCAGAATTCCCACTGCATGCAACAGGACTGGATGCTGTCATTGACAGACTCTATTTTTTCATCAGTGACCACTTTCCAAGGCTTATCTTTATCATACATCTTGATTTCAGGTACAGGTTTACTGTCCCATTTTATTTATAAACATTGGCTTTCTATAATTTTTTTTAATATTTTATCCCCCCTGCCAAAACCACTTTTTGGCACACTGACTGCAGCCTTCTGGACTATCCTAATCCCTGACAAGACTGAGACACAGACCTAACTAAAATTGTCTAGTACAGCCAACACTGTGCTTAAAATAGTCCCCCATGCTTTTAATCTATTTTTACTGGCTAGGGCAGGATTTAATCTTTCAACTACAAGGTTGTGCCTTAGATTTTATTTTTAAATGTGTTGGAAACTTTAAAATATAATTTTTACTATATGTATTTTCTGATGTGTGTTAGATAACTTCAAACCAATATAAAATTAGGAGACACGAGTTAGTCTTCAGCAAGCAGAAATACCACATCACTTGCCTTTTCCAGAAGAGTGCCTTATACTGAAAGTCTGATTATCCTGGAGGATAATCCTGGTTATTCCTGGAGGACATCCATGTTTGTAATGCACAGTCACCATGCCTCTCCATTGTGGTTTATTCTTCTATTTTTCCCACAAACCAGTTGCCCCCAGTACCATTTGTGTCCACCTTATGCTACTAGAAAAACCAAAATAATAATAGTTATTAAAAAAATATCTAGAATTGCTCAAAGGTTTGCTCTAGTTTCTGTTGGCTTTCTGTCCAGCTATGGCAATGGGTGAGAGCAAAGACCTGCAGGAATATCTCAGTGGCAATGTAATCAATTTTAGGATTATCTGGAGGATGAAGCTATCAAAGGGCATAGACAGTGATAAAAGTTATGCCACTCAAGTCCCTTACTTGTATTTAAAAGTGCAGACTCATTCTGATTCTCTCAATGTCCAGAAACTGCTTGTTTTCTGTCTTTTGGTTGCTACCAAGCAGTAGCAACTTAAAATAATTTTATGGAGGTTGTAATCGAATTTTAATCTTTAAAATTTTTCCCCTGGACATTCTTAAAAGCCTTTCAAGGCAAACACAGGATGAAGCCCTGGCAATACCTGAGACCAGGATCCCAAGTGTTAAATGCAGTAACAGGACTGGAGAGACACAAAGCTTACAATGTCTGATACAAGATACCCAAAAAGCAGCACTTGCATCCTGTGACTGGCATATGACTGTGGTGGTGGGAGTGTTTTGTACTGCAGGCCTTGCAGAACAGAATCAGGACTTAAATTACAAGCAACTGAAATAAGAATTTGGAGACCTGCTCAGGTGCTTCTCACAACTCTGCAGAAGCAGGCAGGGGGAAATAGAAGGTGTCAAACCCACCAGAGCAGCAGCCTGGTCCATCCCACTCCTCCTGTGGCTGTTTGGCCCCTTCCTCAGTCCCCACAAGAGCACAGAAATTCCACTTTGCAGACAATAAAAGGGCATTTTCCCAATGCCACAGAGCACCCGAGTCCCAGGGGCTGGGAAGCCAAACATCTGGCCAGCATTCCCACTTCTCTGCAGCATTCATCCATGAAATGCCACAAAGGAGGCTCAGGGCCCTTTATTGAGGATTTCAGGATGAGAAATTGCGTTCCACTGGGGTATCACATCAGCCTGACCCTTTGGCTAAAGGGTCTTTGATTAAATTTCTGCTGTAGAGAGGGCAAGAGTGAAGTCTGAGTCTGCATCTCATGGCTGGAGAAACAGCCCTGATAACAGGAACTTCTGCTCTTGCCTCTGCACTTGGCTCACAAAGTCTCAAAGCTCAGGTTTAAGGTAGCAAGAGACAAGGTTGGTTATTCTGAGCCCTACACACATTCACATCCCTTTTTGAGAGAGTTGTCCTTAACCAACTGAGTTTTCAGTTCCTCCTCAAAGCTGGGCAGGTAAAGCCAGCTTCTATCAGAAGTAAAGAATGGCTTAATTCATTTTTTTATCAATTCATTTGAGATGTTAGAAGCACTACTTAAATATCAAAAGCTTGGTATCATATTAAATAAAAGACTATTTAATATCAGTTCGTCGGTGTCGGGACCGTGGGCAACCTTGGGACAGGCTGCCGGTGGCCGTGACGTCTCTTTGTCCCCAGGACCAAGCCCGNCAGTTTCTTCTAGCCGATTAGAAGCAGAAAAGTCATTTTCTCTAGATTTGAGGAACCCTCTAGAAGTGCTCCTTGACTGAAATTATGAGACATCAGTGATATCTACACAAGTAATGTACAGGCAAACAAGCCTACAATTTTCATGAGATATTTATTAAGGTTTTTATTAATTTATAAGTACATCCTCGTTAGGAAAACTCCTACATTTCTAACATGTGACAAGCACTGCCTCTAGCAGAACACTGTTAACTGGGACCTGTGATCAAAGATATCTGCCTTCAACATATTGGATCCTAATAATAAAGTTAACGATTAGAAACAATACCAGTTATGGAAACAGACTTTTAAATTAATCACTTGAATATCAGAAAGTCACTTACATGAAGCAGATGCATGTGTCAAATATGCCCTTTTTCACATCAATAAAAAAGCAGGGCTGCTTCTGCTGGAGAAGTTAAGAAGCTTTTTGCTTTATCACTGGGTGGACCTGATTGTAATTTGACATCTTTTTGGTATGAAAATTGTCTCTTACATCGAATTCTTTCCTGTGAAAAAAAATGCTTTTTTCAAGGTCAAGGGTTGGAGGGAGAGATTTTTATTCAATTTTAGGGACACTTGATTTTCTCCTCGTGTGTTTTCCATTTTTTTTGTAATTAAAAGAGAGGAAAGAGGGCTTCAAGAAAACTTTTTAAAAGCACAGCTGCATAAAAATGCAGAGTACTTTCTTTAGTTATAAAATGAGGATAATTTAATCATTTCTCAAAAACTGACAAGAATACTTGCTTTCTTATTTGCAAGTTCCAAAAGTGCCCCAATGCCTACTGGGTTCCACCTGAATCCATGGGAAAGTTAAAACTAAATATTCTTGCAGGAAGCACTCAAAAATAGTTACTGGTTTCCATTTGTAGTAATGTAAACTTACCTGGTTATGGAAGAGGAAAGCTACTCCTAGAGCATAGATCAACTTCTAAAATACAGCTGATTTCTCTACTTGCTAAAAGCAAATAAAAAGCTGATGCTGACATTTGTGTGCTTTGGAAATGTGAAACTTTGCATGCAGCTAATGCCAAGTATTAACTTGACAATATTTGTTAGTTAAAAGTGAAAGAGTAACTTTTGTTTTTCCTGTGTTTCTTTGTGAGTCTTCTCTCACTGTTTCAGGTTAACATACTGCTTGTTTTAAAATATGGATGGTAGGAAAGGAAAAAAACCCCTTTATTTCAACCTTAAAATATATATATAAAACATGGCCTCGTGCAGGAGAACTTTCTTCACAGTAGAGCAGTAATAGGGACACACTTGGAATGTTTTATAAGCATATATACAAAGATCCATTTATTTCACTACCTCTAAAAAATCTGATGTTCCCAGACTGATGCACCCATGATCATCCTCCCCAGAAAATCAGGCTGTAATAGTTTTATCAGTAAACTGAATTTGGAACTGTGGCTTCCAGGCTCTCTTTCTTTCCAGTTCTTAAGGCTCAGATAAATAAAGCAATCATGGTTTGTAAAATTAGGAAGTTGTTTAAAGCAACTTTTCAAAAAACAACCTCCTCTTCACACACATGAAAAATTGGTGGTTTTAATAAATGCAAAACTAAGTTCCTAACAACACACATTGTTAAACCTTGCAATAATCAATACTGCCAGAAGTGAGTGGCCACTCAGCTGCACTGACCTCAAGGTGCCCACATGGAGACATCCCCAGGAACTTGGCTTTAATAACGAGGATGTATTTAACCATTTTTCCCCACTGAATATCTTGGCCCAGACTTCTCTTAAGTGTCAGGGCAATGGAAGCTGTGCCCTGATTTCTGCCTGAGAAAAAATCTCTTTAGTCTCCTGTGCAGGCAGGGACTCCATTTCCCTGCTGCTGGAACACACCTTCATCTCCTTCCATCCATAATTAAAGCTGACTTATCTTATGTGGGCCATTCACCTCTTGTTTAACAAGAGCAGCCTACAAAAATAGCTGAGAGGTTTACAGGAAGGAAGCAGTTAAATGATAAAAATGTGAAATGTAATGCAGCAAGCTGTGTACAATTAACTAGAATTCAAATATACACCTTGTTCCAATCCAAGCCATTTATGAGATAAAAATAGTCTGCAAGAAGAATGTCATGATTAATGAGGTGAGACTCCAGCTAATTACTGTTTCCTCCAGAAGTAATTAGGTTGGCATTGCTAATCAAGATGAATGAACACTCTGACCCGCTTTTTTAAATGTAAAACTATGAGCTGCAGCAGCAATAACATCATTTAGTTCAGGCAATGTAGTCTTTATTAGGCTTGTAGTTTGATTAAATTCTTTTGTTATACCAGGCTTTCCACACATGAACAGATGAATGCTGTGATGTTCAAAGAGTTTGTCACCCTTAATTAAAGACTGAAAAGGCTTGTTCAATTCACGGGGCAGTACACAGGACAGCTCTAAATTGATAGCTTTTAAGTGGGGGATAACTGAGGGAGTCATAGGGTTTGCCCATCTGCAAGAGGATCCCTCCTCCTTCCACAGTTTTCTGTCATAGGAGCTGGAAAATTAGGATCAGATATTTTTGTATTGATTCCATTAGGCAGCACTCATTTCATCAGAGCACCTTTTCACACACAGCTACACAGCTTTGCTTTTACAGAGTGAAGCTATTATAAGGTAAGAGAAAGAAAGCTGTAAGAAGTAAATTCAAAATATCAGGTAATTTCCTGCACTGTGTCTGACTGTGACCCTTTTGCACAACTGCAGAGCCCCAGAACAGCCTCGTGTCCCACCACCTCAGCAGTTCCCATCATAACTCCATAATTTCACCCCGGGAAGGAGGCTGAGGAAGTGACATCTGAATGATGTAGAGATGCAACACATTATAATGGAGTTAACACATAGCAATTTCCTTTTTTACCCCTTACATGCAGATAAAGCACTCCCTTGTACCCAGGATTTATTTCAGGTAAGCACCAGGTCCAATTATTCACCTAAGAATTTTAATTTGAGGCATAGATGAGGCTGGGTAAGAAGTGGCCCTCCCCCTGCACTAATTTATGGGATGTATTTGCTGTTTCCAGCTGAGCAGGGGGGGTCAGGACCAGACAATGGGGCAGAGGGAGGGAGAGGGGATGGTGGCACAGGGGAGCTGGGCTGCTCCATGGCAGCAGGGGCAGCTTTTCTCCCAGGGTAAGTCACTGTAAATGTGGCAGCACAGAGAGAGACCTGCCTGAGCTTTGTGTCACACACCCCCCGTGGGACACAGGCTCACCCAGCCCGTGGGATCAGAGCTGCTGCCAAGGCTCCCCAGCCAAGCCTTTCCCAGTGACATTCCAGCACACAGCACGACCTGAGCAACCTCAGACCTACCTGCACTCTGCCAAAATGTGCCTCAGGTGAAAGGCAAAGCTTCACACCTGAGCACAGCACACACAGGCACGAAGGATCCCATTCTCCTGCCTCGGTGGAGCTTCACTCAGCCACTGCCCACAGCAGACACAGCACCTGCCCCAGCAGGGAGAAGTTGCTTGCAGCTTCTCACACTGTTACAAATGGATGTGGGAGTTAAAATCAGTCCTTGCCTCCTGCCCAGGCCTCGACAGTAGGTAGCAACCTTATTGAGGTAACCAGCACCCCAAAACCCACCCTCGTGTATAAGTTCTTTTAATGATGACTGATTCTGTCTACTATAAAATGAATCATTTATTAATAGATGGGGAAACGAACAAACATAAGACTTAAAGTAAACTAATACTGCACAGGGATAAAACAAAATAGAAAGACTACTAGTAGTTGACATACAGTGCACGAAAAATGGTACCTTTTTAATTACAGCTAGCGAAGAAAGTATAAACTTAGGATTCAATGTATCTTACCAATCAGTCGCTGGTGTAGCACATCGAGTATCCTTTCCCTCAATCTCCGGAAAAGTAACCACAAAGCCTACCTCCAAACTTTGGGGAGAAGCTTCGAACACTTTGGGGTGCAAGAGACTTCTGCCTCAGTGATAGCTCGTGTATCTTTTATAGTGTAAAACCATGGCTCTTATCAGTAATTTTCTTTCATCTCTGCTCCCACCAGCTGCAGACTAAGATGTTGATTAGGTCTGAGCTCCCCTGGCACCAGAGATAACCCCTGCTGGGCTTTTGTGCCTTTGGGCTATCTCTTTATGTGCCAGTTATCTGGGACACACAGGAGTAGGTGATGATGGGGGTTAATTGTCCTGCCACACACACCTCCATCACAACCCTTGGTAGGAGCAGGGCAGCCCCCAGGAGCCACACCAGCATGGGCAGGCAGACAGCAGCTCCCTGAGAGAGCCCAGGCTGGTGTGCCTCCCCCACACCCTGGTGGCACAGGGCTGCATGGCTCCTTCTTCCTCTCCAGCCTTGTGATCCTCAACAATTTAACAAAAATCCTTACCTAGACAGCAGGAAGAGCACCTCTCTCCTTCCTCTGCCATCTGGTTGATGTTTCTGCTCACTAGATTGCAAAGTCCCATTTTTAACCTCTTCTGCCTGATGACACTGCAATGCCAGCCACTGATGGGGGTACGGCTGCCTCCTGCTGCTGCTCCTTCCCTGCACTGGGCCAGTGTCACTCATGGCCATTCCTGGAAGCAGGACAGCAGCCTGGCCTTCTCCTGTACCAACAACCACCCCAATCAGCTGTGCACAGGGGCTTTCTAGAGAGAGTGTGCAGGTAGAAACCCTGAGAGCTGATTTGGGGGGTGGCGTCTGGGAGACCAGGTCCTGACTTAATTAAAATCTCCCGTTCCTCACTGCTGTCTGCTGACGATTCTTCCTGCCTTCACCTTCTTCAATTCACACCTTCAGCCCCTCTTACCTGGGTGCCTAAAGGCCCCTCAGGAGATGCAGTGCCCTGGTCCTGCTGATTGTGCGTCCCTGAGCCTCTAAAGGGACACTGAGCAGCAGGACCAGGTGCCTGGTGTGGGGACATTTAACTTCTCATCTGTGATACTTCTTTTTTTTATTCTCTCTTCTGGAAAGTGCTCTGGGTTTTTTTAGAGCCAAGGCTTCCTTGAGTTGGAGCCAAGACAGTGGCACTGCCATTCAACAGCTTTGACTCATTTTTGTTTTACTTTCTGAATCAATTGCTGGTTACAGATTCCTGCAATGATGAACTCACCAGGACACCAGGAAAGGAGGAACATCCTTCATTCCCAAGAGCTCCATTTCCCATCCCTGCAGTGCCCCTTCATGGCTGTGGGCAGGATGTTGCATAGTCACTCTCTGCCTTACAACTCTGCCTCCTTTCAGTGTTTGAACAAGCAAGTATACAGTGTAAAAAGTTATTTAAAAATGCAAAACCAGTAAAAGACATTTCCTGTGGCTGCACTCCTTGTTTCTCAGGCAGGCATGCTGGCCTCACAAATCACAGAATCATTTAGGCTGGAAAGATCTCTAAGGTCATTGACCAATCTTTAATCCAGCATCACCCTTATTCACCACTCCACCACAATCCTAAGCGCCACATCCAAACGTCTTTGAAAACTTCTTTGGGCAGTGGGTTTCAATGATTTACCAAAATTTCAGAAGTTTTTCCTAATGTCCAATCTAAAACTCCCCTGGTGCAATTAGAGGCCATTACCTCTCATCCCATCTCCTGCTGCTTGGCAGAAGAGACTGATTTCCTGACCCCCTGGTTTTTCAGCCTCCTTTCAGGGAGTTGTAGAGAGCCCTAAGGGCCCCCTCTGGGACTCCTTTTCTCCAGAGTAAACACCCCCAACTCCCTCAAATTCTCCTCATAAAACCTGTGCTCCAGATCTGTCCCCATCTCTGTTGCCTGTCGCCCTGCTTTTTGCAGGGTTCCATGGTTGGAACTTTGTAGTACAAATTTCCCATGCATTTTCTGTAAACATGGTACTTGGTTTTCCTAACTGGCCGGGATTGTTTTGCACTTGTAGATTGTTTTTCATTCCTTTCCCTTGGGGTGGAGAAAGATGATTGATCATGTTTTTGTCCTGTAAACTTACAGAGGTGTTGACCCCTCTCACCAATCCTTGATTGTCTTTAGAAACAAATATAAATGAGAGAATAAAGAAGAGCAGCCCCTTTTGGTTGGTCCTGCCTGAAGATTCAACTGCTGCTCTGAAACCTGTGTGTTTCTTCTGTTGCCAGCAGTGCAGCACAGTTGCCCTTCCCTGGACACACTCCAGCACCTCAATGTCTTTGGTTTTGGGTCCCTTGCAGTGAGGGACCCAAAACCAAAGACAGGATTTGAGGTGTGGATGCTCTGGTTTCCTCTCAGCCTAGGGAGAGGTGTGAAAGGACAGACTTCAGGTGCTGTGCTCTCACCTGTGCTGACCTCACTGCTTAGCAAGGCCAAGCATTTCTTTATCAGTGCAGCTGGTCCATGTGTTCTTGGGTTATCAATCAACTGTGCAGCCCCTAAAAGTGAAGCCTGTCACTTCTGAGCTGCTGCATACTACTGAAGCAACTCCAGTGATTTACTCATGGAAGTTTTATTGACCTGCCCAAGTGCTCATTCGCTTTTACTGACACATCCCCTTAATTCCTGTTTTGGGAACATTGGTTAACTGCCTCAAATTAAAACAGGTGACCCCACAGAAGCCCCTGGTCGCAGCTGTGCCACAAAGGTGCTTCCCTTTCTCTCCATGCATTATTTCCATGCATTCCTGCTGGATGTATTCCAGGGTTCTCCAAAAGAGAGACCCTGGAAAAAAAGAGAATAAAATCTCTTTATTGCACAGAGCACGGGCAGCAGCTCTACTGCTGCTTGAGAATAATCATTTCCATCCCCCAGCCTGCTGCTACCACAGTGCAAGCATTGCATCAGGGTTTTTGCTTGGACTCCTTCAGATGCATCACCCTGGGCTGCTTCTTTCCCTGAGAAACAGTCTGGTGTATAGGGACTGGTGGATATTTTTTGGCTTTTCCCTTCCCTTTATGCTGTCTAAACGTTGTCACAGTGAGGTGTGATGTCTTCTTGAAGGTCTGCCAGGAAACAAACCTGGATAGACAGGGGATGATGAGGATGAACTCTCATTTTATGTGAGATCTGATTGGTTGCTTCTTTTTTTTTTTTTTAAGTGATTTTTATTAGTAGAACTACAAACATCTTTGCTGCCAAAGGCTGATCTCTACCCTAGCAGCGTAAGCAAAATTATTCTTAGCTCCCCTTTTTTTTTTTGCTGATAATAAGACCCAAGGGTAGCTTGAGAAATACTGAGAGAATTAAAATTTTGGATGGCTAAATGAAAAACCTCAAGTGATAAAACTCCAATGAAGTAAGGAGAATTAACAAGCCCATGAGGTCACTGCTGGTGCTCAGCTCATGTCAGGAGCAGGGAGCTTTCAGCCATGCACATGGCAGCTATCATCCAGCATGGAGAGAGCAGGGTGGGGTCCACATCCCACCACTGAGCTCATCTCCATCCTAATCCTACACTCTCCATGTTTTTGGAGCACAACTGCTGCGGTTTCAGCAGGAACTGAGCTCAGCCCTGCCAGCCAAGGGGCGTAGAGTGTCAGGAATTTCCAGGCTGCTCCTCAGTCCAGTCCACCCCCCCAGCTGATGTTGTTTATAAGTCCCTGGACCCTCTCTGCTTAAAGAGAAATCTAGATCCACCTACTCTCTGCACTTTTCTGAGCTGTTGATGTATCACAGAGCTGAACTTGGCCAGCCTGGGAATCTGTCCCACAAACACTGATGCACGCACCAGTACAAACTGGTTATTATGGGTTAGGTGTCTGTGGGTGCCTAAACCACAGGGCAAATAAAAAAATCTGCCACATTTCTCAGACCCCAAGTGTATAAGCCTGAAATGGAGAAACACTTCTGCAGTATTCAGGGAGGCTCCCAGTTATCTTCCCTATCACCAGCCAGAGCATCAGATACAATATTTAATATGCACGGTGCATTGCACTCAGTCTGGGTTGGACAGCAGAGATCACAGGGAGATGTTTTTCCTGCCTTCAGAAGCAGCTGGAAGAGCTTGTCCCCATGCATAGATGAGGAAGAGCAGCTTTTTAATATAGGCAGCAGAGCTGGGTATGGAAAAGTGGGTTGGGTGTACAAAAGTGGGCACAAGGAACAACTCCCTCTTCCCATGTAGTTTTTTGGGCTCATTTTTGTGAGTTGGTTTTTTTGGATTTTTTGGGGGGGTTTTTTGCACCCTCCAGAAGCTTTTCATGATTCAGAGCTTGTCAGGTTTGTAAAAAGAACATCCAGGATCTGAGCAAAATTGTTCTTGTGCTTTTTTAGAGCCCCCTGCTTTTTGTGCTGCTGCAGCGATGGGGGAGAGAACATGGGCACACAACTGGGCTTGTCTGCTGCAGGCTTCCTCCAGCTAATTGTTTTCAACAAATCTAATTCAGGTTGTGCGAGTCTTGATGTGAGTTTTTCTCCCTGAAAGAGTGAAATAGAAAAAGTCACTGATGATTTGTTCTTTGGCTCTGTTTTGGTGCCAATGCATCATTTAGCACCACAGCAACCATCAATACCCATTCAGCCACTATCACACAGCTTTTCCCTGACATCCACTGTGTCATTCAGAATGTGATAAAAATCCCAGCTTAGAGCACTATGTTCTTTTGTGGTCCCCTACTTCCTGCAACCTTTTAAGGCACTGGACAAAATTAGCAACAAATTACTTTATGAATACCAAGTCCTTTTGTTGCAGTGTTCTGAGAGTTTGTAATACTGTCAGATTTGAATTAAATACAACAAAAATTAAGCTGCTCTGTGTGGCTGCTTGCTTAGACAGTGAGGTGATTATATATAATAAGGAGATCTGTTTAACAATCACTCCCACACTTTTATTGTGCTTCACATGAGGACAGATTGTTCCATTGTTTTGGAATGTGGGAAAGCAGCAATAGCAGTGGCACACCATAAACTTAATACACAGAGTAGGATTTTTAACATTGCCAGCTGCAGTGAATTAACTGTTACCTATATTCTGTATTTTCAGGGAGTATGGTTTTGCACATGGGTTAAAAAATTATAAGATGCTCAGTAACTTTCACACTGTGCCTTCAGCAAAAATACCATTATGCCTAAGTTTTTGTTGGCCAAAATAAAAACAACTCTATGGGTGCTGGTTTTTTCTTGTTTTGAAAGGAGACTACAGCAGGAGATAGTCATTGTCCCATCTGTGTGTCCCAAAGAGATGTGATGGCAGCAGTAACAACAAACATCCTGGAAGAGACATCTTCACCACTGATCCCTGCCCCAGCAGTTCCCCAGTGCCTTCCTCTGAGCCATTGTGCCATGGGCTGAGATAATTGGAGTGTGTGCTACTGTGAATTTACAGTGCCAGTGATTTTTTTATTTGGGCAGACTAACAGAAATGGAGAGTTCAGACACAATATTTCACACGTGGCACAAGGACTGCTGCTCCCTCTGCCCCACCAACCCTGAGGGCACAAACCCTGTTTACCCTGAAGGATGGAAAGGGGAATTTTATTTTAAAAAATGCAATTTTTTTCCTGTGTTGGTGAAGTGCCTTGTCCAGGGTTAGAAGAAGCTGCTCTATTTTAGGACTCTCCTTCACAAGCGTGTGGCATTTTAAAGTCAGGGAAGCAGCTGGAAAAGAAAATGTCACATTCAGTTCTGTTCAAGACAAGAGTTTTGAATCTTGGCTGAGCTTAACCAGCCAATCAAGGAATGTAAGTCAGGCTTGCTGATTTGAGCCTTTGAAAAGGAAACAGCTCCAGCCTAACCACGTACAAAACAAACAGTCAAGCTTTTCAAAGGGGACAATTCACAAAACTGTGAGAGTCTTCCCAGCAGAGCAGGAGGAGAGCTGGGAGGGAGGCAGTGTTGGGGAGAACTCATTTGGTACTGAGGGGCTTTATGAAACATTTGAGACACATTTCAAAATTGAGAATGGAAACAGCAGAAGCCTCTCACAGGGCAGCAGTAGCCAAGCCCAGCTCCCAAACATCTCAAGAGCAGCTCCCACGCTGGGGCTGTGACAGGAGCCAGCAGCACAACCATTTGGCACAGGCAGCACCTCAGAAATCCAAAGGTCCATCTGGGGGAGAAAGTTATTGGGTGAGGAGGTGATAAGGTAGCCAGGAAAAGCACATAAACACCAAGAAAAGCAAAGAGCTGCACTTGGGTGTAGAGTCCCTGGTTATCACTCAGGAAAGGGTTTGGTGTCACTGTGCCACTGGAACATCCAGCCCACGCTGCAGGGAGGATGAAAAGGCAAATGGGACCCAGAGAACCACGGGGGAAGGAAGGGCAGAGTGAACAGAGAGGAGAATCACTGTGCTTGTGTCTGCTTCAAGGCACTGTTGTTACCCTCAAAAATGACACAGCATTTATAGAAATAATACAGCAACAGCTGGATCACAATTGTGTGGGGAACAGAGGCACTCTGGGACTCTCCAGCCTGGAGAAGAGGGAATTTGCTCTTCCATGTGCAGGAAGATGGCAGGAGGGGGAGATTTGTGGCTCCTTCTCAGTATCTAAGACCTAAGGACATGAAATGAATTATCTTACGACAGGACTGGAATGAGAGGAGGAAGCACTTTTCCATGTGGCACATAATTAAGCTCAAATACAGATAATTCTGGAAGCCAAAAGTATTATATGGTTGAAGATGCAATTTGTCAAATTCATGGTGCAAAATCTATTATGGGCTGTGGAGCACAAAGCCACAAGTCTGCAGCTCAGAAAGGCCCTGACTAACAGGGAGGGGAAAGTTTCATGACACATTTTACCCCTTCCTGCACTCCTTTTTTAATTTTCATGGGAGGCAGAAAATGTTTGGGTCTGACACACTGCTGCTATCCCAGAGCTCCCAAATTGGCTGCCCAGCCTGCTGCCACTGGAGTGTCCTCAGACCCAGCTGTACCCTGCAGGAGCTGGTGAGAAAGCTTCCCATCTGCAGCTACTCTCCCCAAGTTTAGATCATGCCCTGTGCCTTTTATATCTCAGTTATACAAAGATTTTTCTATTCTGTAAGGAAGGTTGCTCACACTGTTACAGGGGAAGAGCAAACAAGAAATTTCAGTGAGAAAAAGAGGTGCCTTGCAATAGAACAAAATTAAAATCCCTGTTAAAAAAAAAGCCTGACTCGTGTTCTGAGGCAACATAAGGGAAAACAGAGGAAAAATGAAGTCTATCAAGCCCATGGAAGTAATTCAACAGTAAAGGCTACCAGGAATGTGACTGTCAGAGCAAAGGAACTGGAGAGATTGACAGATTAACACTGAGTTGCACTTGGTCACAGGAAAGCATCCATTGTGTTGTCAGAGGTGTGGGCCTTTAGGGAGCCTTGCTCATAGGACAGCAGAGAAATGTCTCAATAAAGCAACGTTCTAAAAGAGAAATGTATTTTAATATTTTATTGCAGGGTGAAAAAGTAGATGTTTGTAATGTGATGCTTTATTTCCACATGGATCAAATCAGCTAAAACCATACTTTGATTTTTTCAATTTTGCAATAGTAATATCTTCTAAATTTTCTAAGGTAGTATTTTGCACCAGCAAATGTTTTTTGCAGAGAATTTGCAATAAATTTTAATGATCAGATTTAGGTATTTAATTTTGAATTTGACAGTTGGAATAAATAGATTTTGCCATCTATATCTAAGGGACTTTAAAGAGGGTGACGTCTGTGTTGTGAGCAGATCTGCCATCAGTGTTGAGACACTGAAACTCACAGCAGAAATGGAATTACCTGTGTGTGTGACAGCAGCCTTCAGTCAACACTTTGCACAAACTTCTGCAGAGAGACAGCAGAGTTGTATTTCTGGTTGTGTTTGCCTGACTTTCAACCACAACAGCTGCAATGCAAAGGAATAATTGAGAAGGGACCTTGCTATGGAGCTCACTGTGCATAAACTCATGTGGATGATGGGTAAGAAATGGAAATAACTCACACGAGCAAGTGAATAGAGTGGGGTATTAGCCCAGCACAGGCCTCCTTCCTGCTGTTCAAGCCCCTGCAGGACATAAACAGCTATTAGATTATATAGATTGTATTGTAGAATGGAATAAAATATTAGTTTGAAAAGCTTGATCAGAGTCACATCCTAAATTAAATAGAAGGGAAGATTCCTGTCCAAGTGTTGCAGACGGTTGGGGGTGGCAGCCAGTCTGCCTCAGGTTTCAGTCCTATTTTCTCCTAGAGCACATTGAACTCATCATCTCATTGAACAAGCTTTAGCAGTGAGCAACTGTGAATAAGCTAAATCCAGAGAAGTCTGCATGGAGAGGAGGCAAAATGCAGTGTTCTTCTCCAGAGAGCAGAGCTAACCATGATAAAAAGTAAAAGCAATCTACTCGTTCTCAAAAACAAACAAGGAAAAACAAAACCCTCCTCTTTTCTTTGATCATAGTGACCTTTATAAAATCACCTTAGGATGCAAAGCTGGCATGGAAAATTCCAGTCCAAATGGTGGATGTTTGAGGATGTCAGAGACATGAAACAAGGAAGGTACAGATGAAAACAGGTTTTTAACTACCTCAGGCAGATCCCATCAGTCTTCTCATTGAAAGGTGTGAAATCCATTCACTGAGATGACAGCACAGAGCACCCAAGCTGAAACCCCCCCTGTTCTTGTGCACAGCACCCAGGGTGTGCAAGTGCAGCATCTGACACAAACTGCTGAGCCCACCCAGCTCTCCACACATATCCACATTTCACAATTGCAGGGTCTCATGTACAGGTGAAATCAACATTTCAGATGAGTTGAACTGAAAATCTCCCCTGAGCAACTTTTCACAAGGGCAGGTAGTGATAGGACGTGGGGAATAGTTTTAAGCAAAAGGAGAAGAGATTTAGATCAGGTGTTAGGAAGAAATTCTTTACTCAGAGAGTAGGGAGGTATTGAAGGAGGTTACCCAGAGAAGCTGTGGATGCCTCATCCCTGGAAGTGTTCAAGGACAGTCTGGATGGGGCTCTGAGCAACCTGGGATAGTGGAAGGTGTCCCTGCCCATGGCAGGGGGGTGGAATGAGACAACCTTGAAGGTCTCTTCCAACTCAAACCATTCTGTGATTCAGTGATTTTGTGATTCTGTGATTTGTAACTCCTCTCTTCTGTGTCCATCTGAAAATATCAGTTCTGCTCTTACACTGCCCACAGACCTTAGGGAGCATCTGGCAGACTTTCTATCTTAGACACAAAAGTTTAGGCCTCTATCTCAAAATCTGTAGGCACCTGAGTCAAAATCTGATCATTTTTCCTGTTCTATCAGTGTTCTTTACTGTCTGAGTGCTATAAGCAAAGCACCTTCCTTATGCACCGCTGGCATTAAAGGTCCTTCAAGAAAAAGTAAGGTTCTCCATTAAAAATGGGATTTATTGAATTTGCTTGGGGGATATAAATAAAATTTGGTAAAATTCTCTTCCTGAAGCAAAAGAGCATCTAGGTCAGTCATTGCTACTGCTGCTCTGCAGTGTTAATGAGAGAAAATGCAATAATTTTTTGTCACTTGGAATATGACTCAGAATAAGAGACAGACGATCTGCTGATTAGGAAAGGGGGGTGCTGTTAATTTAATCAAGGAGTCACTTACTGAATTAAAATGGTACCTTAGATCTAAGTATCTAAGCCTGCAAAAATTTTTAGGAACACTGTAAGCATTTGTATTTCAAAAGCAGCCTGGGTTAAGATCATTTCTCTTTAAGTGGTGACATCTCAGCTTTGCAGATGGAGAGAGGACTTTGAGTTCTAGAGAGATTAGTCACTGCCAGTAACATCACCACTATACAATAAAGAAAGTATATTTTTGGGTATAATGTTACACAGGGAGAGCAGTTCCTCAGCTGAGGTAAAAGTTTGTTACTTTTTATGAAAAATGTTGACAGCAATCTTGCTCCAAATTTTTTCTTCTTAAATATTTTTTTTTTCCAAAATTTCAAACCATAAAGGTTTGGACATGTACAAGCTGAAACACTGAGGCTGAAAATAGCATGTGCAATTTTTTAGCCAAATATTTCACCAGTCTGGATACTTAGTGGCTATTATTAAAAAGTTTTAAAGTTTAACTGTACTTTGGAAATAAAATTTTTCTTTTTAAAGAAAAAACAAACCAAACACTTGCTTAAGAAAATATTTTTATTGAGAAAACCAAAACAGTAACAGATTTAAGTCTTGGTGCATGATACAGAACTGAAAACACACATTTTCCCTAGGAACGTCCATTTCATCAAATTTTCCACTTTGACCAAGCTGTTGTTTTTCTACACACAAGGTGGGGGAGGAGTTTCATGACCATTTTTCTATTACCTCTATTATAATTTCTTCCTTTTTGTATCATTTCCACCTTTGAGTTGTGTTGCAGAGCTCCTGGCTGCCCCCATCCCATCAGGTTTAGGCACCTGCCTGTTGCTGGGAATCACAGAACAGTTTGTGCTGGAAAGGACCTTAAAGATTGTCTTGTTCC
>VZTZ01019599.1:49683-86988 GCA_013400955.1 Drymodes brunneopygia
TCCAGCAGCTCCCTGTCCTTCCTGAGCTGGGCTCAGGGCTGGGGCAGCTCTGCAGGGCAGGGGGGTCTCACCTGAGCAGGGCAGAGGGGCAGAACCCCCCCTTCCCCTGCTGCCCACCCTGGGGCTCAGCCCAGCCCAGCACAGGGGGCTCTGGGTCACAGCACACGTGGCCACAGCAGGGCCAGCTCTCACCACCAGCACCCCCAGGTCCTTCTCCCAGGGCTGCTCCTTCTGCTCATCCCCAGCCTAGATTGATAATGGAAAGGCTTCACTTGAAGCTTATTTATGACTTATTAGTTTTAAAGCAGGCTCTCCTCCACCACCAGCTGGATATAAGCAACTGTTTCCTTCACACATTTATTAGTGAGCAGATGCCTCCAGCTCCTCTGCAAGAGTAAAATCTTCAGTCAACTCCTAACTCCATTCGGTCATTGAAATGCCACTTACTCTGGAGAGGCAGGTTCTAGAGTGCATCTCCTCCCCTCACTGTGCTTCTCCACAGCAACAGGATCTTATGTGGAAGGAAAGCTGTTCCATGAGGGGCTTAATCTGATTTTTTCCAGCCATCCCTTGCAGTGTTGTGTAACAGTAGAAGAGGTGACTGGGGATCCTTGGGCATCAACTATGCCTGGTTCAGACTGGGAAGTCTCAGTCCTGTGAGGACTCAACAATTATTCCTTTGTCATGGGCAGGAGCTCAGCCAGGCTGCAGCAGGGACAGGAGNTATTCCCTTCTACCCTGTCACTCCAGGCCCTTGTGAATAGTTTTTCTTCATCCTTCCTGTGGGCTCCCTTCAGGCACTGNCGGTCATTGAAATGCCACTTACTCTGGAGAGGCAGGTTCTAGAGTGCATCTCCTCCCCTCACTGTGCTTCTCCACAGCAACAGGATCTTATGTGGAAGGAAAGCTGTTCCATGAGGGGCTTAATCTGATTTTTTCCAGCCATCCCTTGCAGTGTTGTGTAGCAGTAGAAGAGGTGACTGGGGATCCTTGGGCACCAGCTATGCCTGGTTCAGACTGGGAAGTCTCAGTCCTGTGAGGACTCAACAATTATTCCTTTGTCATGGGCAGGAGCTCAGCCAGGCTGCAGCAGGGACAGGAGCGAAAGAGAAAAGACAGAGGAACACAGAAGCTGAAATGAAGAACCTACATGATAGCCAGAAACTGCAGTAAAAGACAGGATTGTGCCTGGCAATCTATTTTTAAATTGGCTGACAAGAATCCAATGTGTTGTTTGGGTAAGGATACTGTGCTGGTTTATAAGCAGAGCCAGTCGTGGGAGGGGAGAACAGAACAAATCCTTGGTTTTTTCTGCTCATCTCTCCTGCTCACACTCCCAAGCAGCAGCACTGGTCTCCAGCTGCTGCACTGGGCCTGAAGTGTCAGGTATTGGAGCTTCAGCTGGTGTGAACCTGCCAGTCTCCAGGGATTTTTGGTGGTTGAACACAAGCTGAAGACCTGGCCCTTCATTATAAAAATTATTGTGCTCTGTTAGCAACAAGGGGAGGGAAGACATCCAAAGGAGAGGTAGGGCTGAGAGGGGATGTCAGGAGAGCCAGGCTGCCTAACATCATCTGCAGCTTTGACACAGGCTCCCCATTGTCCCAGAATGTCTTTGAATTTGTAATTCTTCCTGGAGTGGGCTCTGGCCAACCACCATGCTTTTGTGCCTCTCTTTACCCACACAGGAACTGCAAAATCACAAACACTGTTTAACTTGCAGCTCAAGGGAAGCCTGCAGCTTTTAGCATCCCTCTTGATTTGAAAGTCTTTCACTTGTTCCTTTGTCACACACACAGAGGTTAACAGAGCTGAGGTACTTTGGGGTGTCAGTGGCACTTCAGCATTTCTGTGTCCTGCACATGATGGGAGCAGGCACAGCTACACCTGGGAATATGGACTCAGGGACAGAACCAGCCTGCTTCTGCCTGTTCTGTTTCCTGTGCCAACAGAGGCTGTGCTTGCAGTATTTAGATCTTTTACAAAATAAGCCTCAGTAGTTCCCAGGAATATTGTCATATCTCCACTCCTCCCCATGAGACTTTCACTGAAAATGAGATCACTCCTCCTGACCTGAGCAACTGAGGTGAATCTCAGCAGGGATTTCTGCCAGGGATGCCTTTGGCTCACAATGTCACTCTACCCATGTCCTGCTCAGAAATCACCATCTATTGCTGAAGCCTGTAAAAATGAAAGACGTTCAAACTCCTTGGAACATTTCTACCAGTTTTATTCAGATCAGGTCCATTTTGTTATGCCTAAAGTGGAGATAAACCATGGAAGATCTGACAGATGGACAGAAGGGGAACATAACACACAACTTTATCATGGTCCTTGTCACACAAGAACCTTCCCAGAAGCCCAATATTGGGCTGTATCTGAGCTCACATAAACATTCCTGATGATAGAGTACATTGCAGATTTCTCCTTTGAGGAT
This sequence comes from Drymodes brunneopygia, assembly GCA_013400955.1. Lineage (NCBI taxonomy): Eukaryota > Metazoa > Chordata > Aves > Passeriformes > Petroicidae > Drymodes > Drymodes brunneopygia. The sequence goes on from VZTZ01019599.1 coordinate 52,121, forward strand.
AATTCTCAAATTAATTATTTACCTGCAAAGGAAAATACTGGAACTTTCTCTTTGGCTTCATGTATGACTTTTTTACTATTTTTCTTGGTTCCTCCATCTTTCATTTCTTTACTGTTATTCCTTCCATTTACAAGCTTGTTTTGATCTCCATTCCTCAGCCATTCAATTTATTTTGTCCTTTTTTCTTTTCCTCTTTCACTCCAGCCATGGACAATGTGGAAAAATCATTCTTGGACAAGTCATTCTCTTATTGCCCAGCTACCCACCAGAGGATACCTGCCCTTGCCACTCTGCAGTGTTTCATATTTTGGTGGCCAGGAAGCAGCACAGCAGCCACCACCACCCCTTAGAGCCCAGCCCAGCCAGAGGCTGCTGCCCAAATCCCAGCCTTGGTCTCATTTTGGATCCCAGCCTCCTTCCCATGGTTGGGTCCCATGGCCACTCCAAAGGCTGAAATGGTCAAAAATGCCCTGGCTGAAAAAGAAGTGCTCTCAAAATTTGACTTTTGGGGGTGAGGCTGTTCCTGCATCAAGACTGGGAGTCTCCAATCAGCCTTTGGCTGATGGGCTCCTCTTGATGGGAAGTGGTGGAGTGGCACAGCTGGAGCCTTTGCTGCACGTTGTCCATGTGTTTGCCAGGAAATGTGGGAGAGAATTCCACAGTTTTCCTGCTGTGTTTCATTGGAATGGCCCTAATTTTGCCACATCTGGTGTGTAGAAGGCTGTGTAGTGTCTGTAATGTGTGAGACCACAGCTTCAACCTCTTCAACCATGACCCTTCAAGGTGAAGAACTGGAAGAGTACAACGTGAATTGCTAAAACTTTAACAAAAAAAAAACAAACAAAACTTTTAAATATATATTATTCCAATTATAAAGTGACAAAATGAGCTCACTTTAGTAGGTGGAGTAATGTTATTATTGTAACTAAGCCTCTGTTACTGCTTATCATTTACAGAGTGGGTGTTAAATAGATCAAGATTGCAAACTTACCTTGGGGAAAATCCAGGGTTGTGGAGAGGAGCTGAAGAGGTTTCCAAACAAGAGCAAAATTTTGTGACTTCAAAAATCAGTAATGGATTAAAATTTGCTTTCAGTTTAATTTAGAACAATGAACATATTTCCAATAATTCATTTGGATAATGTTTATACATCTCATTTGAGCTTCTCTTATGTTAAAGATGATGTGTTAGCTGGTGTATTTAATATGAAACATGTTAAAGATACTTTGATATAGAAAGAAAATGAAATGAAAACATGATAAAGTCAAAACAATTTTATCTTATATCAAAACAAAATGTTTTGATATTATTAAAATAAATCAAGAAAGTAAAAATGAAATGTTTTGACTTTTCCTTGTTAAAAATATTTGTCGAAATTGACACGTTCTTGCAAAACATTTGGATTTTGACAAACAGAATTCTTTTTTACAGAAGAATTGTTTTGCTGAGCTCTAATTAAAAACTGGCTAACTCACAGATCTCAAAAAAAAAGTTGTCACGGGTGAATTATTATTGTGAGTCAACTATATGATGAAAGGGATTAGTTCACAGGCCAGTGCTATTTGATATTCTGATCTGTGATCCTGAAATAAATGTAAAAAACACTTCTGAAACATTTCTAGGCATTAAGGAGTTCAGCAGAGTGACCAGGGCCATCCCAGTGTGATGGGGATCACTTTGGGAGAGCTGTGACTCAAATATCAGCTGTTTCAGGCCAGGAAAATCCAGACATTGCCCCCTCCAAACAATTCTGCTGTGTCAGGACAGGGATTTTAATGGACAAATAACTGAGCAGTAAATGAAAGCAGGAGAGAAACAAGCAAGATACTCAGAGGAGATCAATGGAGGAAGGTGGTGTTCTGCTCTGAAATCAACAACATAAAACTGTGGGAGTGGAAAAATACACTGAGGAAAGGATAAGCCAGGTTAATGCCCTTTGTTATTTTGCCCATCAAAGACTGAAAAGTGATGAGGGAAAATGAGGATAAAGGGTTATTGGGGTTTTTTTTTAAGGACAGAGTTTAAAAAAGGAGTTTAAAGCAGGTAAGTTCAGAGGAAAAATGAAGCAACTTCTTTTACTGGTAAGTCTGACTGACCACAGAAACATGGTAATTATCAACATGGTGAACTCACTATTTCAGCATGCCTTTAAATCAGAACTTCAGTGAAGTTTTTCCTTGTGCAGAATTATTGAACACAATTTGATTTGTTTTCTTTGGTTTAATCTGTTTCTGAAGTCTGGCTTCTAGTGATCATCAGCAGTGAGAGACTGCACCTGTTGGGTCAGACTTGGAATCAGAGAACCATGAAGGTGGGAAAAGATCTCCAAGATCCTGGAGTCCAACTTTGGACTGAGCTCCACCTTCTCAACCAAACCAGAAGTGCCACATGGAGTCGTTTCTCGAGCACTTCCAGGGGTGATGACTCCACCACTTCCCTCAGCAGCCCATGCCAGTGCTTGACAACCCTTTTGGTGAACAAATTCTTCTTGACCCTGCCCTGGTGCAGCCTGAGGCCATTGCTCTTGTCCTGTCGCTGCTGCCTGGGAGGAGTTGGGTCATTGAGCATCCATAGGACACACACACCAAGGAAAGTCTTTTGTTTCCTGCACAGCTCTACCAGTCTGGCACCTGCATGACAACTTAACGTGCAGAGCTGGGTGAATTAAGTCAGCTCTGCTTCATGTAGAAGAAGCATGAAGGAGCTGTGAGACAGTTTGGTGCAGGTAAAACACTGCCACTTGCTTGTTACCAGAATATTGCTAAATCTGGACAAGTGTGCTGGGACAGCCAGGAACCCACTGCTCCTTCTGCAGTGTTTAAACCCAACCCATTGCACAATCCAAAGGAGTAAAGACCAGCCAGTGGACCTCTAGACTTCATTTTTCCAAACCTATTTTCAAGTTTTACCTTCAAAGCTTCGCTGAATTTTGTAACAAGAGCCAAAGGAGCCCAGTGAAACCATGTGCAGAGGCTGGATCAACACTGCAGCTTAGAGCAACTTCAGAGTTCTCACACTGTCACCACAGCCCAGAGAAAAGTGGAGCAGCAGCTGCTCACAAGCTCTGCCCAACTTTCAGAGAGTATCTTAAGTATTTAAAAGGTCAAATAAAAGTTTTTTTTGTGTCTCCCTCTCTCCACAGTCTTTTCTTGTTATTTCACTGATAAAGTCTGGGGAGGACATGCTGCTGTTTTTATAGTGCAACAGGATTGGCAAAGCCCCACTTTAGAAAAGTGTAGGTTGTAGCATGCATGACTAATGATTAATGATGCTCATTAAAAAATGAAGTTCTGATGAAATTCATTAATGCTTGGCTTGAGTCTTGCTAACAGTTATGCAATATTAAGAGCAAGGCAATTACAGATCTTGGCTGCAACTCATTGAGAGATAAAAGAACACCCTTTTTCCTGTTTAACTCGATGTATGACATGCTGCACTACAGAAAGGAGCTGTCTTGGAAAAGCTTCTCCAACAATGAGACACAGCCTGCAGCTCCATTGCCACCTGCGGGTAAGTGCTGGAGTCTGACACCCTGCTTTATTTCCCACAGCACAGGGGGAAAGGCATATCCACAGAAAAGGAGGATGAAAAGTAAAAGCCTTGCCCTGGGGATGTGCTGAGGCCTGAGCAGCAGCCCTCAGCCAGAGCTGACTTACAGGGTGAATCCTGGGTACTGTGTGAGCAACACCATCAGTATTATTCAGCTAAAAACAGATGACAAAGATGCTTACACTAGCTCTGTATAACCCTGGGTAGTTATCTGCAAGAAATGCTTCATTTTAAGAAACTTTCCCCAACTGACATGCATAGAGGTTTGAATGTAGGGTACTTTAGGGGAAATTGTCCCAGCCAAGGCCAGGCTCTGGCCAAGGCCTGGCTGGTCAGGAAGCAGCCATCAGATCCAGGAGTTTCTGTGCTAAAAATATAATCAGGTCACTTGGACTTGCAGATTTGGGCCTATAAAAGCTGGCCCCACCTTCGGGGTGAAGTTGGAGACCTCACCTATGGGTGGACTCAGTGTGTAGGATTTTCCCTTCCACCAGGAAGGGCTGTCCAAGTCCTCACTGCAAAATGCAGCTCCCCAGTGGCTGTGGGCTCTGGATGATGGTAAGGTATTGAAGCAATTGGTGATGGATCTTTCTAAATCACAATCCTTTCACTTATATGGTAATGATTAGGTGCATTGCCTGGCTTGCTTTTGCTTGTTGCTAAAGCCAAGTGTGTAATTTTATTGGATGCATCATTTTACTTTTGTGCTGTCTTCACATTCCCTGCTATGGGCAGGGACACCTTCCACTATCCCAGGTTTCCCAGAGCCCAACCCCATCTGGCCTTGAACACATTCCAGCCCATCCACAAGCAAGCATCCAACCCTGTGCCACTGGCACTGGATGCAGAGCTTATTTTCAGCATCATGGATCTATAAAATGGATCCCCAGAGAAAAAACAGCCCTAATGAGGCACAAATTAAACTTCAGCGCAGCCCTAACTTTGCATGCTTTCCTCCTTTTCCTCAATGGCAGTGATCCCTCCTGACAGCCACGTTCCATCTAATTCCTGTCTCCCACATTAATTTCAGCAATGACCAAGCCCATTCCATATGCAAAACTGTTAACAGTTAACTTTGTGCAAGCCAAATTCTGGCTCAAAATGTTTATTTTTAGCTGCATTGTCAATCCCATGGAGAGGTATGCACTTGGACACAAATCAGAACCCTTTAAGAACTCCTGTTTTGTATCAAGAGTTTTCAAACCTGGGGAAAGCAAAATCATCACAACATATGCTAACAGAGCCATTAGAAACCAACTTTATTGTTGCAGTTTGAAATTATTTACAGAATATAAATCTCTTTGAAAGGTACATTACTTCATTTAATCAGTGGTAGAAGGCCTTAGAATAGTTTCAATCACATTTAGCTCAAAAGAAATACAATTCACTCCAATGAATAAATGATGCACCTAAACACCACAACATACAAGGGGTGTGGGGGCTCCTTTGGGGGATGACAGTGCTAGAAGATGACAAAGGCTCTTTTATAAATTGAGCTTAGTTTACTCACAGGACTCAAGTGGACTCGTGTTTAAAAGAAACACTGAAAAAAATCCGCAGTAACAAAGAAAATGACACACAATGGAACATATTCCTAACATGCTGTGGCCCTGTGGCTGCAAGTGTTCAAAGGGTTTTAGAGGAAGAGGCTCAGAACCAAGGGCTCCAACCAGGAGTCACACCTCAGAAAAAGATTGGATATATTCTCTGTGCTGAGACCATCCAAAGCACTTGTGTACAAAGCAGCAGCACCAACTACCACACTGTGATACAAAATGGTCAATGGAAACTTGCTACCAAAGGAAAAAAAAAAAAATGTTTCACACACCGAAGACTGGACATTTATTTTTTGATAACACTTAAGGATTACTACTACCAAAAATTTAGAAACATATACTTTTTCTCCAGTTCACACTGTATTTTATCAATTTTTTACAATATTTCTCACATTTCTCTTCCAAGGTCTCTTTCATCTTGCATTTTGCATGGGTCTCTACGTGGGAAAAAACCCAAAACCACTTAACAGAGGAAAAACACAGTTGCAATGCCACAAAAAGAGGCTGGTGCAGGACCTGAAGTTATTTCAGCATTTGTGTCAAAGTTTGCTTTCAAGTAATTTGTTTTCCTTTCCATGAAGTTTCCCTCTGTGTCATCTCTCTATAAACATCAAATCAAAGGTGTTTGGGAAGTCCATGAATTAAATTCCACACCACAGGGAAACTGTGATAGCAGCTTGACAACTTCAAAAGGCTGCAGAAACAGAGGGTGAAACCTTGGACCAAAAATTTGGTCATCTGGTGAAGTCTGGCCATCTAAGAACCCTTTGGTCTTCAGGGCCATCCCAGTCACTTTTCTGACATTTCCCAATAGTAATAAAACCCTTTATTAAATCATTCGGTGCAGAGCACCATCCACACTACTAAATGCACAGAAAAGCCCAAAACACAATGTATTGCAAACTAATCAGCTACAAAGATGCTTCCTTTTTTATAAATGATTTTTTGAACAGTCTCTTCCCCCTCTCCCCAGGTTGACTGGTTTCCTAACTACACAATCTCTACAGATCAGACCAACTGTAATAGTCACTTAAAGGGAAAAAATAAAAAATTAAAAAAAAAAAAATCAAACAATGCCTTTTCCAGTGTCTCAGCACTTCACTTGGATGGGGCACCTCCTTCCAACCAGCCTGTGCAAACATTTCCCACATTTTCCTTCCCACTGAGGGCCTCTAAGCCACAAAGTCTGGTTTGATCCAACACATTCCATCTGGAATGGTGTGATTTCTCACTGCTGAGAGCCCCTTTCCTAAAGATCCTGTGCTTGGCTAGCAGAACATCCACCTTGCACAAGCTCAAAGGCCTTGGCTTTTCCTGTCTCTCACAACTATTGAGAACAATCCCTTTGCCACTCACAGTCACAAAGAGGGAGGAAAAATCACCTGTGAGACTGCTCCACACCAGCCTGGCACTTCCCTCAAGGGCTGAAAAAATGCTCTCTGCTCCTCTACCATCATTACCATCTGCTTGGTGTGGAAGGTGACTGAATATAATTGCCAATTGCAGCAGTTTAGCAATCTTAGAACACAACAAATAACAAAAACCATGAAAGCAAGGAACACACAGCCACCTAAAACACAGACATATAAGACATGGCCAAGCTCCTCTGCTCACTGCAAGCACTGCCCTAAACAAGAGATTATTGTGCCACTGTGGTTTAGAACTCAGTTTTATTGAATCAAAAAGTTACCCAATTTTAAGATTTCTTTTGGAGAGTATTTGTAAGGTTTTGTTACCTATCAAAGGCTTCAAAGAAATCTGAACTTTATTCTAAAACAAACTTTATAATTTGCTCCTGTCCTTAACCCACGAGAGTAAACAAGCATATTCAATACCTTGCTACAGCAAAAACTTGAGCTTCCAAGTGAATGATTTCCTTTTACTTACATTTATCAAGCCCATCCCTCTCCTTGACTAGTACTTTTTGGATAAACTCACTTCCCAGAACCTTTGTAACTTAGAGTGCCACCACAGGTAAGGCTGAGAGGTTGTACAAACTGCATCAACATCAATTTGTCAGATGGAGAACAAGATTTGCAAACCAGATTTTTCCAGCTGAGGTATTAAAAACACCAGTGAGAAGAATAAACTAACAGCTTGAAGGACACTATGGAGCCCAGAACAGACAATGAAAGGCAACAGTGATGAAATACAGTCAGGGAAAAAACCATCCTTTCATTATGTCTGTGTTTCCAAGGTTAAAGGCCTCTTCAGAAAGGGACTATTTTACACCAAAAAAATTCTGATGAGAAGTCATGTACTGACAAATCAGAATGTAATTCTAGCCCAAAAGGAAATAGTGATAGCCAAGCATGCAAAGGAAGGTTTTATATTCATGTTTATGCTAAAAGAAGTAGAGTTGTGGGCACAAGGAACAGGGGGAGGGAATCACACACAGGGAAAATATCCCAGCTCTAAGTTTTAAATACTCTAAAGGGGTACCAATAATTCTAATGCTGAGGTAAATTAATTAACAGAACTAAATGAGTGATTTGGGCATTCAGTATAAGCATTTACAAGTTAGCAACTAATCCTTTTAGAAGGCTAAATCCACCAAAAGCATTTCAGTTGAGGGGCTCCTATCACAGCTACCTCAGTCAGTGTCCCCATGGGAGCACACACTTCAGGAGTGCTTCAACCCAACACCCTCAGTTTAGAAGTCAACAGCATCCAAGAACGTACAGGAAATTTTTGGAAGTTTAAATAAACAATTTTAACAGCTTTCCCTATCCCACCAGTACTGCATACACCTCTGACACATGGATTGCCCTATTATTAGAACAGATTTTCTCTTAATCTAAGTACTGTATAAATCTCTTTATTCCCAGAATCATTCCCAAGAGCAAGATTTCAAAAAAGCTAATGGGGGGAAAAAAAGACACTGGGTGTCCAAGGCTATAAATGGGTATCTTAACATGAAAAGTATTATGCTTCGTTATAAGTCAATTTAACAAAAGAAGTCTGCACACAGAGTTAGATTTCTTCTTTACATCAAAATTTCTACAAAATAGGAGAGAATACAATGCAATACACAAGTCCATAAATGCAAGATAGAGTACAATTCACACTAATTTACAAATGGTTATTTACACTGTTGTATATACATGTACAGTCAGACCTGGTTAATGCAAATTTGGTACGTCCTTTAAAAAGCAAATCAACAATTGTCAATGAAGGTATTGGAAATTATATGACAGGAGACCAGTGACCATTCAGAAATCGTTACTGCTAGGGTGACCTAAGAAATTAGGCCTGGATTAGCCAGATCTGACTGCAGAAATGAGAAGGAAAAAAAAAAAAAAATCACACTATTCTGCTTTACAAAAGCAACCAGGCCACTACGGTCTATTGACTTGATGCTATTTCTGCAGGAATGCCCAGATTAATAATCCTCTTTATATTTACAATATAGCTTTAACTACAGCAAGAATTATTAATTTTGGCATTCGTGCCCTCAGCTTAACAAAGGCAACAGAGTATCTTCTTGGCAAGTCACAGTCAAAATTCCTACAGGATGTTTCTAGAGCTCAGTCACGTTTTTGTCCTAATTCAAATATCCTCATGTTGCTATAACAGAGACCGAGATGAAGTGAAACAAGTACATGTTTTCTAGTACCTAACTTACATTCAGAATGTCCTGTATTCACAGTTTCAAGCTACCTTATCACCTGCAATGCAAACCACTACTTCCAACTTCATGCACCTGCAGATATTCCTCAGGACACGAGGATTTCTGAGTGCTACTGGCTCAAACGGACGTGGAACAAGGCTCAAGGTAACTGGCATTTCATTCTGAGAGATGTCTGACAGTATTTCCTCAGAGCTGGTCACAAATGGGTTTAACCTGCACTTCTCTTGAGAGAAAGCTGATGCAGAGCAGTGTTGAAGTGTCTGAAGTGAATTCCAAGGTGCAAACTGAAAGCCTTGATCAGTACTGCAAAGCCAACCAACCTGTGACAGTCCTCGTGCTCCTTCAAAGTGGCTCAGGAAAAGCTTGGGCTATTTGCTACCTGCTTCAAAAGTGCTTTTACAGGATTCACTCCACAAGGATGAGATTGAGCTGCACTCAGGAAAAGCTTTGGTTCTGCGGAAGCAAACTTCCACTCCTGCAGTTATTGCTACTTGAGCTGTACAAACAAAAACACTACTGACAAAAAGTACAGTAACTCCAAACCCTAAGTAGTACTGGTACCTGAAAAAGGAATGTGTTTTGCCAGCCATTGGGAAACTTAGGATCTGTCAAGCTGTTGGATTTCCCAAGACCAAATGAACTTCACAGCCTTCTTTCAAAGTATTTCACAAATACAAAGCAACACTGTCAGAAATAAAGCCACTGCTTGGAAGGAAATAGTAACAAAGAGTTCAAAAGTCTGTAGTAATCTCAGTTCCAAGCACATCTTGCTGAACTTAAAGGAAATACAAGACAGCAGGGTATTATTCATCAAATGTCAATAAAGTCCATAGGGAGAAAGTACAGGAGATTAAGGTCTTCAGTGCTTTCATGAGCTCTAGCAACATCCTTGATAACTGCTACAAAGTCAATTATAAATGTCTATTTTAGCTATTTGTTTCAAATCAAAGAGAGTTTGTCCAGTATAGTAGCCTCCAGCTAATGAAAATGGTTACCTCATTTCAAGTTACAAAAAAAAAAATCCCAGTTCTCCCATTTGTATAAAGATTTTTAAGGTTTTGACTGAATAAAAATAAAACTGAAACATTCAGAGATCAATATAAACAAGAGGAAAAACAAATCCTTAACCGTGCTTTTGTAAAATAACAGAAAGCCATTGGAAATGGTCTTTAATGGTGACGGTTTTTCATTCACATGAATTTCCTTTGTCCTGAATCACTCCAAGCTTTTGTAAAGCACATGTGTCTGTACGTGTGTGCATGCTGTACACACATCCACACACACACTGCCATGTGCCATAAAGCAATTCTGAATAAATATCTTTGCTGGAGTCTGCACAACAGACTCCCCAGGTAAGTTTGTGTTTGCATGTGCTCGTGCACACGCACAGACTTTGTACATGTGGGCACTTGTGTGACCAAAGTGCAAAGTTTTTTTCAGAGTATCATCAGATCATCGAGTTCATGCCTGCCTAGCCCCAAACTGCACTGCTGGGCTTGAGTTTTCTGCTGTGGGTTCCTTCCCATCTCCTGCCCCCCAAAATCCCACCCTCCCTTTCAGAGTTAAAGCCTCTTTTCCCACACAAACTTATGCACTGTTCCATCCAGTAAACATTTTCTTTTCAGTTAACATTTTGTAATCCAGACCATTCTTGGTATAATAGCTTTAAGAAATAAAGTGTGTGTGATGATCAAAGCCTCCTTGCTCAAGTCACACACTTTTCCATACTGTCCTTCAAACTGGAGGCTTTGAAAAGCAATTTGCTGACAGAAAAAAAAAAAAAAAACCCATCAGACATACCAGAATCTGCACAACTACAGGACCAGGCATTTAAGACTTTAAGAGTCCAAGTTTAGAAGATGACAAAGCAGAAATTTGCCATCACTACAGGAACTGTAAACCTGTGTCTTGCTCCCCAGTGCAACAGGATCTCTGCTCTCCTACAGTCCAACAGTCCATTCTGCCACTGGAGCACAACAGATACAGACACCAGAAGAGTGCTCAGATCTAGAGTCAAGTTTCAAAAAGGAAGAGAGATTTGGAACAGTGGTCTTTTGATTTTAAGAGTACACTTAATAAACAAGCAGCTTTTCCATGGGAGTTAGGGATGGCAGGCTGTCGCCCTAACACCAGTGATTGGTACAAAATCCTCAGAGAATCTTGTGGTCACAGAACTTGAACATTTCTACAGCTCAATCAAGATGAAAAACAAAAAAGTCAAAATGTTATTTATCATTTCAGCAAGCTGCTTGATTCTTGTGCAAAAGAAAAGTACCATCATGTGGAAAGCCACCTTTAAAAACAAAAGAAGGGGAAAATCAAAGATCACCCTAACCCCTCTCCCGAGCTATACCACACTAGAGATCTCACAAGTCTATTGTCACTCCTTTTGCTCATAGGCCTCTAAAAGAAGAATTGTCTCTGACATGTCTTCTTTAGCATAAGTTAATGCAACTTCAATAAAATAAGTTGTTAAATGAATCCTTTGGAACAACTTCACTGTCTGCACCCAACTTTAACCAAAACTGATGAAAGCAGCAATGGAATCATGTTAAACTTATAATAAATAATTCACATACAACATATGTTAAATTACAAAGAAGGATTAAATTGCCATTTCTACAACTTTTTATAGATTTAGCAAGTTTCTAATCCGTTTTATATCAACAGCAGTACGTATGATCTTCATAATAAATTTAACATTGAAGGACTGTCTAGAGGCATTATTTATAAAGCAAGAACCACCAAGTGAGCATTACAGCACTTCAACAAATGTTTAGCTTTTTTTTTCCAGTATCTGTTCTCAGAAAAGATTCAGGGGTTGTCTATCCACTTGGTAAGAGTCCTCCTCTTCATTACTCAGGAAGAGTTAACGTCATGACCTCCAGTTTCATTTTGAAATACTGGTTAAACCGAACAATTGCATACCTGGGCAAAGGGAGAGAGACATTCCAGGTTAGGAACAGCTAACTCTTCACATGCCAGAAGTAGGGGTAGTCAACATTCCACTGACCCCAGCACCTTGTTTCCAAAATTGACTCTTAGCAGCTGCCAAAGGAAGAAATTAAGAGCAGAGTGTCGCCCTGCTTTTGCAGGGTTCCATGGTTGTAACTTTGTAGTACAAATTTCCCATGCACTTTCTGTAAACATGGTCCTTGTTTTTCCTAACTGGCCGGGATTGTTTTGCACTTGTAGATTGTTTTTCATTCCATTCCCCTGGGGTGGAGAAAGATGATTGACCATGTCTTTGTCCTGTAAACTTACAGAGGTGTTGACCCCTCTCACCAATCCCTAATTGTCTTTAAAAACATATATAAATAAGAAAATAAAGAAGGGCAGGCCCCTTTTTAGTTGGTCCTGCCTGGAGATTCAACTACTGCTCTGAAGCCTTCTTCTCTGAAGAAGTGTTTCTCCTGTTGCCAGCTGTGCAACACCAGAGCAATGATATTACAGAACTTCTTCTCCACCACGCCCAGCTTGCAAAAGAGATGCTGCTCCAGGACTATCAAAGGCAGTGGTTTAGTGTTTAATTGTTCTTAATGGACTGTCCAACAACTACAATGCCACAGAAATTCGATCCTGATGATTAAAACAAATGTGTCAAAGCTGACGAGTTTTTGGGGTTTATCTCTGGGGTTTTCACTCCATCTAGTGGTGACTACAAAAATTACTTAATTAAGCCCAGTAAACGGGCTTAGCCAGTGCAAAACACTCTAAACCGGGACCTTTTGCCAGGTAAAACGATGAATTTTATCACCTTGCTCAGTCCCCAATGGAGAAATTAATTCCTCTGTTTGTTGCCATGAGAAAGCATTTTTAAAAGGCCACAGACACAGGTATTTACCTGAAACAGAACATTCATTGGTGGTACAAAGACTCTTTAAAACAAGAAGAGCAACTTCCAGGATCAACACTCCATGCAGTAAGTAATCAAGCTCTTGTGTACTCAATCACTGATTCTCACTGTTGGAAATACAGGACTTGCATCTGACAGACAGCACACCTCACTGACCAACTTGGCTTTTATGTCTTTGTCTCCCCAACAAAAAACACTTCATGCCCAAAAACATTATCTTCCTTGCCTTTTAAACCATGTGTTTTAGCCCAAGAGCACATAAAACACTAACAGACAGCTTTCATTGCCTTGTTTTCCCTTAAAAATGAAGAGTTTTATTGTATGATCACAGAGGTCAGGTGTGTTGTCCAGGTGTTGGACTAAGTGACCTCACAAGTCCCTTGCCCCCTCCAGCATTCCATGATTGTACATAGCAAGCATACTTACCCTAGAAAATCAAAGTCAATGGTGGAATATTTGGCTTGAATTAGAGCCCACAATCCCCAAAAGAAGTGGGAAGCCTGAAAGAAAAAAAAAATTTAATCAGCAAAAAATCCACCTTCTCTTAAATCTGACATGTAAACACATTCTCACAGAGACAAAGCTTTATCTATAAGAGAACACTCAAAACCCAATCTTTTTGTAAAGTTATTTGAACTCTCTTTACCAAAGAGATTTATAAGCAGTATTAAAGAATAAATTACTCACAAGTAGAGGAGGAAATCCATTGAACTTTAACTCATTTTCAAGAGAAACAATGTTGCATTTATAAACTATGTCACCTGTTAAGCAGATTGTTGTATGACTATATACATCTTGATAAAAATATGCACAGAAATGTAACCACCACTGCTGCTAATTAAATTTGTATTATTCCACATGTACTGAACTCTAAAGCAAACAGGAAATTCCTTTTGAATCTTTGATTATACCCTCAGACCTCTATAATTGCACTCACTTTCACTGCTGACTTGGACAGAAAGATACAAAATGCTTTAAAAAAACCTCAAATGCACCAGCATTTACACAAATTTCTCATCTGTCCCAGACTTCCTTCCATTAGGAGTCCAGAGAAGTAGTCTGGAGGCCTCTGCTCACTTTCAGATTGGAAGTATGGATTATATTAATGATGTGACTGTTAATATACCTCAAAAAGAACATGTAGTGGCCACAAACCTGACAGTGTCCCTGTGGGAGATGTTTCTGAACACCCAGGTTACACGTGGCAGACTTGGAACTCCAGTAAATGACTGCTCCTATTAATTCCCTAAATGCCTTCCTGAAGCTGGCATGCAACACCTGACCAGGGATTTAGCAGACATCCATGGACACACCTGGAAACACCTGAGAAGAGCAACCCATCTGTGCCCACGTGAATCCTGCAGCTCCAGTTCAGATGAACTGCAACTCTTTGGCAGAGTTATCATTTCACATCAACATCCATTAACCTTTTGTCAAGTTTTCCCCTAACAAAGCTCCCCACATGAGCTGACACCAGAGTCACAGGGTGTTTGTGCATCATGGGTGGTCTGTGGGCCAGTCCTGACCTGCTCTCTAAACACAACTCCATCCTCTCAAACATTGCTGGGACCATTGTTTAAAGCTGACAAAACAGTGCTCTGGATTCTCAAACAGACCACCAGCCTGCTTAACTGCAGCTCTAACTCACCCAAATGGATGGGACAGCTGAATTTAACAATTTAAGAACTAACATTTGAAGAGAATAGCAGCACACAAGCTGCTGTTTTTAAAGCTTGTTTAATAATCATCTTCCTGTTAACTAGACTTCCTCACCACAACCAGCAGCTTTTGCCAGAAAACTGAGGGTATTACAGTAACAGAGGTGTGCTTGAATTAGTAGGAAAGAGGACTAAAATAAGGCCAAAGTGGCTACTTTAGCCTTATTCCTCCTAAAAATAGCCAGGAATGTTGTTTTTCAGGAGAAAAAAAAATACAAGCACTTCTGCTGTAACATTTCCCATCACATCATCATCAGCAAGAGACTCTAGAGTGACCTATTTATCTGCAAAAGAAAAAATAAATAAAACCAAAACATTCTAGTTTAACAGAATGTTATCTTATTTTTAAAAAGGTTTTAAAAACTTTTAAGTCTTTATGAAGCACCACCTTGCTCTTCTGTCTTCCTACCATTACAAGCAAAAGTTCAACAAAGACCCACCATAAGCTGTGGCCAACTTAAACCTGCCAGACCAATAAAGAGCCAAGAGAAATCCTCACTCAAAGCTCAACAGAAATCCTCACTCAAAGCTCAACAGAAATCCTCACTCAAAGCTCACCTCCTCATTTTCTGAATGCACAGTGCCTCCTTCACTGGGAATATTCCACACAAAACATTTAATATGCAACAGAGAAGCAAGTTTCCATAGAACTGCACAGCTTTATTTCTTATGGAAGTTTTCTTTACATGCCACAACAGTCAAATTCAAGAAAATAGCAGCTACATTTGTTCAGAGAGCATCAGGTTTCTCTGCACCATTTAACACGTTCTGATCAAGTGTTTGTTACTTACCAGTGCAAACTGATTGACTTGGACATACAGAACTTCAACTTCTTTTTCACTGACTTCTGTGCCAAATCCTTTATATTCTTTGTAGGCCTCCAGGTAAGACCTCAGCCACTGCTCCTGTAATTTTCTGTTAGGATAAAGGCTGTAGTCAACCTCATTTACTCCTAGGAAAAAGAAAAGAATACTGTTAGAACTTTATGTTGCACAAAAGGTCATTAGAAACCCTTTAGCACTACCCCTTCCCACCCCAGTACACAGGAACACACTGATGTGAACAAATACCCACATTTTCACTTTGACCTGACCTTAATAAATTACATATTGTCAAGAATTTCCCACATACAAATCAGAGTGTTCCACATCACAGATTTATGTTTTCAGCCAGATGGAGTCTGCTTCCATGTTGGGATTCAACGCTTTGGACTTTGAGGGAAAGCTTAAGGAAAAGTACTTGCATCATGAAACAAAACCCTTTGCAAATAGATCAAATATTACATATTTTGTAGGGAAGGAGACTTGTATGCCACAATATCCCAAGCCAAATCCAGATGCATATCCAGTTATCACTAAGCTCACATTTGAGGAAAACTTGTTATGAGTCTGCCTCTCTCCTCCACAGGGCATTGGCAAAATTAGGAGCACACAACCCATTTTTATCCTATTTTTCTTCCTCTACTGGAAGTGCTTAGTCACAGGCTATAGGGAGCCTGCCAGGAGTCCCAAACCTGGATCACAGTCCACTTCTATTGTGATTCCCAGTGAATTTAGGAATTCTCATTAATTCTTACATTATGAACATTGCAATCCCTTAGCACCTAAACTCTGTGTGTTAGAGCCATGTAAATTTAGCTTTAAAAAGTAATTCAGATCTTTACTGGATAGATAGAGAATAAAAGTGAAGCACAACTGTTCTTCATAGGTGAAAAAATCTATTTGTGCATTTATTCTCCTTACTGATGTAGTTAGATTTCAGAAGTATAAGATGAAAAATCAAAAGCTTTCAAATACAAATTTATAAAAGAATTTAACTTGCTTTCCAAGTGTTTAAATTACCAATTATACAACTCAAATCACGAAGTGCACACTCTGGGTTTTTTTTAAGTTATCTAAACTTAACATTATGAAGCAACTGGTAGATTAAGATCTTCATTTCATCACCAATGTGCTTTCCATCTGCACTAATTATTATGTAGGCTTTCCCTGCTGGCCCATGCTCTGAAATAATACAGCATACCCTGGAGGTCATTTCTCCCTTATGGAATAGGTGGAAGGGGCATTCACTGTAAAAATTTTGAACTAGTTTAATTTATTAATCTAAGAACACCTTATTCCTAAAATCCCACCTTTTTCCTGTGACATAGTCTTAGCCTGTACTTCTCATTTTAGGTCAGGCCAAGTACTTAGTGCACACATCCAAAACCATCAAAAAACATAATCCCTGCCTTTTGGTGCTGTGGAATCACACAGAATATTGTTAATACATACACCTCTAGTGTGATACCCACAGGATTTCACTACAGTGGGCTGTCCCTGCTTCCCCTGTGTCACTTCACAGAAGGACAGGGTGAGAGCTGGGTGTTCTGTACCTGTCTCATTCTATCAGAACTTAGGGCATGATGTTTCCATTTCTGGGTTAGAACACCTGCAAAGGAAGGGCACAAGTGGCCTGCAAAATGAGACATCAAAAATTCTGACACCATGAGCGGGCAGCTGTAAGCATGGAACTACATAGACAGACAAAAAAACAAAGAGAATGCACAAGAATGAGTCTGTTGGGGTTTTTAGTAAAACCAGTCAACTTTTACCTCAGAAACCAAATTCTTACCTGCAAATTCATTGAAGTGATTTCCAATGTCATAAGCCAGGTAGTTGTACCCAGAGTACTCATAGTCTATGAACTGCACATCACCTATGTGAGAGAAAACGGCAGCAACATCAGAGCCCAGATCAAACCAAGTATCAGCCCTAATCCTGTGGTGTCCTTGGAGATTTCCGGGGAAAACAAACCACAAACCCATCTTGTACCCAGCTGTGTGCACTCAGGCATTCCAGGGTAAAGCTGTGATTTCTACAATATGAGATATTTAAGGCTAAATATTCATTTAGGAAAGCTCTTAAATTTAGAGCTTACAATTCTCTCTGCTTCAAGTCTGAGTTGGAGAATTTCAATTTTAACTTCTACCACATGAGGGCCTCCCTTACTCTCAAAATGAGAAGTACAGGAGCATATTCCTAATTTAAACTTTGTGTAGAAATAGGAGATCAATTTCTCCCTGACTTGAAAAATAACAGTCCTGTTTATTCTCACACAAATGTGGACTAACACATTGCAATATGCTGATACTTCCTGCTTCCTCAACCACTCTTACAAAGCAAGATTATTCTTAATTGTTGCTTTTTTAAGCTGGATTCAACTCATCTCAAGATACCATCAATCATAAGGTCCCCAAAGCTATCAAAGTATGTAGCACTGTGTAAGCAAGGGCTGATAAAGCAGCAAAACACAGCCCCAAATGTTTCCAAAATTTGTTTACCTGCAGTGAAGATGGGGAAAATGCAGTGAAGCTGCTCAAGAATGTCTACAGCACATAAAACAGTCAAAATGTAAATGAGATGGATCAGGTGAAACTAGAGCTCTTGTATTTTAAGGGAAAACAGCAAAATTACTAAAAACATCAGAAAAGGAAGCAATGGGTTCACATAAGATCTGTTTGCACTAGAACACTGAAAAATAAAACCTTACAAATTTCTCACAGTACACTGAAATGTGTAATTTTCACCATTGCACCCTTCTCCCCCTCTAAACTCTTTTATTCTTACTAGCTGCATTATTTAATTAACAAAAACATTCATTCTATTATAATGAAAAATTTTTCAACATGACTTAAAACTCTAAGCCAAAAAGAAAATGTTAAAATTAAGTACATTATGTATGTATTTCCTAGACTAAGGATCTAAAGTGCCTACTACACTGCCTGCTCAAGATTTAGGAATATTGTACATCTCAAATAAAATAGCTTCACCAATGTCCTGAGCAAGTTAGCACAGAAGTTTGTTAGAAGTGTTCTTTCCTATGCTGATCATCTTTGCCATTCTTGAGCTACTAACACAATTACATTTTCCAGATGGACAAATCTTTTTGTCTAAGCACTTAAAATGGAAATTATACTGTACAAGCCAAATAAAATCACATAGTCACAAATCCCCCAAGTCTGGGTTCACCCTTACTTCCACTGAAAGGGAGGTTTGCTTACCAAGGTTATGATGTTAAATCTCTTAGGTTCTAACAAACCAACAGCCCTGCAAAGTGGCAAGCTCCTTCCAGGAAATTCAAATTGAAGTTCTCTAGAGCTTTCAGGCAGTAAATCTTACAGCAGCTGCAGGCAAGATCTTATTGTCTGTCAGAGATGAACTTCTGCCACTGCCTGACTGGCAGATTCACAGGCTTGCTCCTCTCACTGCTGCTTTTCAAAACAGACACCTCCAAAGTCACAAGTTAAAATCCCAGCCCTGGCTAACATTCTGCTGCACCACTGTCCCCCAGACATTTAATATTGCTTGTATTAAGAGAAGCTTTTTTCTTTCTTCCTCACATAAAATCCAAACACAGCAGGTAAAAGTCTGCTAGTAAAATATGGACATAAATACTTTAAACTTTTCATGTGAGGATTTCACCTAGAACATCCCTATGTGCCATCATCCATTTTTAATTACAGCTAACATGTAAAAAACTTGCTTCCAGATATAAAGAATATTACATCCAAGCAGAAACTGAGGCTAACAAGATATGGGTGGGGCTGTCCTCACAAAGCAGGACCAAGGGCATACCCAGCCCTTGGGTAGCAGAGGGAGAAAACTTGGCAAACTCCCATTTGACAGGACAAAAGCTCAAAGCCAAAAAGCCTTGCATTTATACTGATCCATTTCAGACTCCTACTGCTGTGAAACTCAACCTTTTAAGTTAATTTTTGCATGAAGGCTCAAAATAAAAGATGCACAGTTCTTTCTGTGGAACTGAAAGAAAGCAAAAACTTTAAAGTTTGCTGCTTCAAAAACATGCAACATACATGTACTTACATGTACACATACATACATCTACATTGCTTTAGAAAAAGCAGGAGAAGGTTTGCAGTAATTAATAATAATCATTTAATAATGATTTATATCATTAAATAATCATTGTATTAGCAGTTTAAATAATCATTGTATTAGGAGTTACTTTTAAGATTTACAGCGGTTCATATGAGAAAGCCTCTTCTAAAAGCCATGGCTTACAGGCAGCTGCTGTTTCAAGGTTTCTAAAAGGTATCCACAAATTGTACATCCCATCAATACCCCTGAGAGCAGGCAGACCAACAAGAGACCCTGGTCTAAAGTGCATTTGTGCTTTATTGAAACGAGAACCAATTTAAAACCAAGCTCTGCCATCTCTCTGGAGAAGCTGCTGCTATTGACAGGAAAAGGCACATCAAGAGTGTGGAATATTTCAACTTCGATCACATTTCCTTTTTCCAGGCATTTCCTAGGGCAGACAACATGCAGCATACCCCACAAAAACCACAGAAAGATACAGAATGGATTCATGTTGTGTTCCATAACCCCAAAAATCCACTTGTAAATAGATCAAGTAGTAATCAGCAAAGCATCTGCTAGATCTCCTCAGGGCTCTGGCAGGTAGGAGGGTGAGGACACACCTCTCTTTCTGGCTGCTTTTCCTTTTTTAATGGTTTAATAGGGACAGCACTTCCCCTGTCCCAGTGCTGGCTGTAGTTACCACAGCTGAATGAGGTATCCTGAGTTCTATCCCATCCTGCTCATCAGCTGAGCCACTGAGCCCCTAGAAAACAGCTTCAGAGCCAAGGATCTGTGCTAGGAGCACACCTGAAAATTCCCAAACAGCTCACCCACCCAAAGGATAATTGTAGCTATAAATACCCAAAAGAGCTCTGCAAAAAACAAAACAGGTTTTTAGATCAAAAACCAGAAGCCTTAGACATACCTCAGTCTTCAGAAGCACTGAGCACCCACAGACTCCTACCAAAGATCATAGAAAACATTGGGTAGGCAGAGGGAATAAACAGAACAAAACTATCCATCTACCTACACACAACGCCCTGCCAACTGATTTCCATATATTCAAAAAAAGAGCACACATAGAAACAGAAAAAAGAATTCTGATATTTGATCTTGTTGCATAGAAAGTGTTGGAATACTCTTAAAATATCAGGTATTTTTGGAAATTCTCAGGTCACACCAAAAAAAAAAAAAACAAAAAAAGAAAAACCAAACAAATTTAGAAGCATCAGAACACAAAGTCTATAAATAAGTGGTACCAAGCTTCAAGCATATTTTGAGTATTCTTGATGTCAAAACTGCAATAAAAAAGCAATGTGAAGTGCCAAACTATATCCTTCAAAGGGCAGATGACAGTGATAATTATAAGTTACGTAAAGTAACACTTGCAGATTTTCATATCCTGAGTGACTGAGAATGGACATTAAGAAAACAGCAAGAGGCAGAGTTCTCTCAGCCACAGCAGGAACTAATTCAAATCAGATGAGTGAAACTCCATTAAATGAAGTTAACACTCAACATGCTCTTCCAGGCTCATAAATAAAAGTTAAGGACAGGAGACTGATTTTGCTTAAAAGCAGTATGTGGCATGACTATGATTTTTTTTCTTTCAAGTCTGAAAACTTAATGTGAATTTAATGCAGAGGACAAGTCTGAGGCAAAGCTCATGAACAAACCATAATTATTCTTACTGCATTGGACACAAGTCCTAATATGTCCTGATAGTCTGTAGCTTAAACACACACCCACACATCCCCCCCAACTAATAAATGTGCAAATTAAGCACTGAAAACCAAAATTATAAATACAGTATTACTTAAACAAATAAATTAGGTTTTCTTTGTGCCAGCTTCTAAAAAGCCAGACAGTATGACCAGTTTTGCACAAATTTTACTGAGGAGTAAGGAAAAACTAAGGTAGTTAATCTAGAAAATCAATTCTCTCTTGTTTTCAGTTTAGGGTCTCCGAGGATTTTTGGATACACAGAAGCTTTTCTAGATGGAAGAGTGAACTTGGTGCATTCACCAAAGCTGTTAAACACCTTCAGACAATTTGATGTCACTCCTAGTGAAGCTCATCTTTAAAAAGATTCTATTTTGTGCTGTTGCAAAATTATTTTTATCCCAAGGAAAGCTTTTGCTCTGCTAAACACAATTCCAGTTATACACATCTCTTCAGAGTAAAAGCTGAGCTTCCTGTTCATGCTCTGCAAAAAGTGTGCTATAAAAAAAAGCTTTCAAATGACAATCACCCTTTTTACAGATGGCATTGAGGTCTGGACACAATGAAAATGGTCCCTGTGGTACCCAGATTGCACAAATTTTACCTGTACAATATCCAAACGTAAGTTTAATAACATATTTACTTCATATTTCCAAGTGTTTCCCCCAGCTGTTAACAGCTTGCTTGAAGCCTGGGTACTTTCCACACCTCCCTCCTCCCCAGCTTGTCTCCAAACTCACACACTTGTTATTGTAGGATTGCTCACAAGTGATGCACTACTGGCATTGGTTTTTTCCTCCATTCTGTTTACAGAAAGAAAAGCACACAGCATTTGTTTTCCAATCAGGAGCTTCAAGCCTATCAACCACAATAGTGCAGCTTTTCAAGGAATTCCTCACATTTTTTTTCTTTTTGTTGCATGGTTCTACTATGAAAAGCGACTACAAAAACTACTTTTACCTCCGTGGGTCTGCTCTGAAATGCTAAATCTCAAGGTAATTTCAACACTAAAAA
Organism: Drymodes brunneopygia; assembly: GCA_013400955.1. Classification (NCBI taxonomy): domain Eukaryota; kingdom Metazoa; phylum Chordata; class Aves; order Passeriformes; family Petroicidae; genus Drymodes; species Drymodes brunneopygia. Next base: position 74,029 of record VZTZ01019599.1, read on the forward strand.
AAACCCACATGGTAAAAAGAGATTTATTTTTGGTACTACAGGATCACAACTCCAAGTGTGTAAGACCACAAGTCTGGTCCTATGTAAACCTTTCATGCTTTTCTCCCTTTCTATTTTTAAGCCCATCATTGAAACTCAGTAAAACCACTCAAGCTTGGTACTGAGTTCATAGAATTTAAAATTGATGTTCATAGCATTGTTAGGGTGCACATACACATGCAGGCATATAGAACTAAAAGCAGCAGCAATTCCCTTCAAAGGTGGCATAACTCAGAGGGAAACTTGTACACAAATCACCAAAAGAGTTTATTTCCTCAGTTCTCATGGTGCTGCAGAGATGATGCAGAATTCACACATGATGCAGAAATGTGTTAGCACATTCAGCCAGTTTTCATACTAGAACCAGCTCCAGCTTGGGTTTGTTATTTTTTTTTTCTTTAGTAGTTAAGGCACAGAACTTCAGTTGGTCACAGAGCAATAAATGATGGCTTCAGCTCCATTCAGTTATTTAGTTCACTCATTTTGGGTTTACCTACCAACAATCTCACCCAACTGGCACAAAAATATGCAGCTACTAAGAAGGAATGTGTCACCCTTACTTCAAAAAAAACCTTGTAATCTGATTAGTCACATTTAGCTGAGCTCAGGTATTTGAAACGGGAGGCAAACTGTGCATTTTTACTGCACAATGGCCATTTTAGGGTCAAAAGTTTGCTTTGTTTTAATATCTGATTGATTCACTCAGTAACTGAACCCCAAACCACTAAAATCAACAACCTGTGGGTTTATATGGAAGCTCTAACAGATCTTAATAACATGAACTACGAGTTAAATGTATTGTAACAGAAACAAGAAACTAATTCATTTCTGCCAAGATGTGTGCTGCCTACAACTGTTTAAACAAAGCATGTATTTACAAAAGAAATCTCTTAAGATGTCTGTGTACCTCATGCAGAAAACAAACTGAGCTACTGAATGCAGTAGTTAATATCATTAAGGTATTTCATTATGAAAGGGTATTCCCCACAATCACAAACCAGAACAGAACACATTACAGGAGACAATATTCATGTTGTTTTCTATAGTTGGATGATTTTCTTTTCTTCCTAAAAGCTTTATACAACCAGAGCAGAATTAACATCCAGTTACATATTTTGAAGCCCAGGCATACAGGCAAGCTGGGGATTAACAAACTCATGAGTTCATTAAAGAAAAAGCAAGGAACACTGATTTTTCTTCCTCTATACAGTAGCACAGAGATGAGAATTAGCTAATTAAGCAACTTAGCATTTGCACAGGTATCCCTGCCATTACACTGGGTCTTAACAGCTCAAACTGAGCTCACCCCAACAAGTGAGCAAAACCAACCCCACTGATGCAGCACAAGCAATTACAGCACAGATAAAGGCACTCACTGCTCAGCTCAACACCTACCTCTTTTCTTGTTGTAGATAATATTCTTACACAACAGGTCATTGTGACAGAGCACCACTGGTGATCCCAAATTGGACAGTCTTTCCTTCATCCAGGCCATCTCTTCCTGAAGAACTTGAGGGCTCGGGATGTCACTTAGGAACCTTTTCAGGTACAAGGAATCAGAGTTAACAATTAGTACTCTGTGTTCCATATCAAGCATTTGTAATGAAGATTTTTTTTTCTCTACATTTTTCCTGCAAATAGTTCAACAGGCCCTCTCCCAAATCAGGGCATTCTTTCCCCAAGCCACAGCAGCAGTCAAATTATGACAATCATTTTTCTCTGTCCTCCCCAGAAAATAATTTTCTGCAGACTATCTGTGCTGTAAACACAACAGCAGTCCAAAAATCAGAAGCAGAACATGAATACACTCCCACACATTTTAAAGGTGCCAGGATTAAAAGAATTATTGCATGAATTTAATACTTTTTGTTCACCTGATATTACTTCCTCTAAGAATACACAACAGTATTAGGTACTATATGTATCTACACAGAGGAAATTAATTTTAAGTCTAGTCAGAATATACACTTAAATAGCCATTCTGTCCTCTACATTTTCAGTTACTTATTCATGTTTTCTCAGTTTTCTTAAGAATTTGTTGTTGCTAAAGAAAAACCACTTTGCTAGAGCATTCTTTAATTACAATGCAGCAAGAAGAGCATCCACAATATCAAAGTCACATGAATATTTTTAAGCTAGAGTCTGCTTCCTGAGTGATACAAAATCTGATGATATTGTACAAACAAATTCCTGCAGAAGGAATGTGAAGTCTGGAAGGAACATGATGGAATACCCACCTTTTATTTACTTCCTCATCTGCAAATTCTGTGGGTATGAGAGAGAAGTATTTCCCCATTTTCAGCCACAAATTGGATTTAGGGATCCATCCATTGTGTGCATGAATAGTATGGATTTTAGCAAGCTGTCTAGCAATGAGTCTAAAAAAAAAAATTAAATTAATGTTACATTTAACTGAAAAAATTCTAAAAGATGCAGCTCAGGAATTCAAAGAGGGTTTAAACAAGAGCAGCACAAGCCATAGGGTAGCACATTTCAAAGCTCAAAAGGTCATTAGGGTCATTACCTGTGGGAAGGGAAGGGGGAAGGATTGGAGTTCAGTTACAGCACACAAACTTCACCTGCATTTACAGTCCTGCTTATCTTCCCAAGCATTGATTTAAATTAGCTGCTATTTTTAGGCAAACACATTTCAGCACACGCACGAAAAACTAAAATCTTAAGACATCAGCACTTTCTGGTCACTGCTAGCAGTTTAAAAAAATCAATTCTCAATGGAACTTTCTGGCATCTATTCACCAAAAGGAGTGTCTTGGCAACAGTTGGAAGCACTTTAACCAAGCCCAGGCCCCTACAACTCCACCAGATTCAATGACCTCTGTAATGGTGATGTGGAAGTGTAAATTACAATTAACAGACCTTTAATGAGTACAGCCTTCTGTGGAGGCAGCAAAGATCATTTGTCCAGCACTGAAATATCATCACTAAGACAGTGTGAACATCAGCTTAGGGCAGGCTTACAGAAACACTTATTTTCTGCTCCAAGTCCTTTAGACCAGGTAGAACTTCACAAACGCGCAACGCAACAACGAGATTTAAAAAAGAAAAAAAGAACCTTAAAATCTTACCTGAAGATGTCTGGGTTGCACACATGCTCTGGGTCCAGGGCCTCTCCCTGCATGAACTCATAGCACAGGCCATTGTTGAAGGTGCAGTAGAGCTGGGGGGCACAGCCATGGGCCTGCAGCACACGGAAACTCTTCACCTCCTCGTCGCGATCCACCAGCAGCTCGGTCTTGTTCCCATAGATCCGAACTAGAACGACATCATCTGTTATGTCACCCACGTAGCAGCCAATTAATTTATTGGTGATTCCATCGGTGAACAGCTGGAAAGCAAAAATAATGCATGAGCAGTTCGACTCTGCACCCTCAACAAGCAGGGAGAGAAAACTGAGTTATCCTTTCGCTCCCGAAACACAAATGTTTGCTAGATTGAGCATTAAGGAAAGAAATCCTTAAGGCAGAAGAATGTCATGTGTCACCCTGCTTTTTGCAGGGTTCCATGTTTGTCATTTTGTAGTAGAAGTTCTCATGCATTTTCTAGAAACACAGTCCTTGCTCTCCTAACTGGCCAAGATTGTTTTGAACTTTTAGATTGTTTTTCATTCCTTTCCCCTGGGGTGGAGAAAGATGATTGACCATGTCTTTATCCTGTGAACTTACAGAGGTGGTAACCTCTTTCACCAATCCATGATTGTCTTAAGAAAGACATAAATATGAGAGAATAAAGAAGGGCAGGCCTCTTTTGGTGGTCCTGCCTGGTGGTTCAAACTGCTGCTCTGAAGCCTGCATGTTCCTTTCGTAGCCAGCAGTGCGACAGTCATGAAGAAAATACATGAATATATATTTAAGTATTTACAGTCATGTCTCTTCTTCCACTCCATGCCCTCAAAATCCTAATTCTTAATTCAAAAAGAATAAATCCTTCCACATAACATCCTCACAGTAAAGCAAGCAAGCAGCAAAAAGTAGCTTCAAGTTGGATAACATAAACATTTTTAAATTCTTAATAGCAATGAGGTCAGAAAGCCAGCTGAAAAAGAAATCAATTTATCAGGATCAGAATACAGAGTGTTCAACGACAACAGTTTGAATTCCTTATTTACTCATGTCCAGTCATGCACCCTCTGATATGACTTCTTCCTCAAGCCCTAAGTCAGTCAGAACAAAAACACTGACAAATGCAGTGATCAGACCTAATTCTGAGCCAGAATATTTAATGAAAAAGTGCTTCTGCTACAAACACATGCCAACAACAGGCAACATATCTACAGGCATCATAATTCTTTAGAACCTTGGACAGTTTGGGTGGGGTTTTGTTATGGATTGGTGTTTAGGGGTTTTTTTTTAGGTTTGTTTTATAAAACAGTAAAACACAATTCAGGAAGTTTGACTTCTATTCCCCCACCCCCTTCAAGATTTTATTTTGAAAAGTAGCATCACTCAAATGCAAGTGACAGATTATTTCCAAATCTCAGGGGTTTAGAGAAACTGAGAATTAGGAGCAAATTTTTTTTTTAATTACTAAAGAAAAAAAAAATCTGAAGTTGGGCCAAGTCTCCCTGTCCAGGAAAAGATGAGACATTCACATCAGATGTGTTTTAGCACATATGCTTTGCTTTCCCCAACATCCCTAATTTGATGAGGTGGACAGACTCATCAATAAATGCAGAAAAGAAGTGGGGAAGTTTTGGTTGTCATCACAAGTTAGAAGAAATAGCTCAGGCCCATGAGGAAAGATGCAGAAGATACAAAGGTACTCTATTTTCTTCAACAATTATGAACATCCAATGTTGAAGAAGTAGGTACAGCAAATTATATAACTATTATCTACACAGAGTAACCATAAATTCAAATAAAGCTGCTTATGAAGCCTCTTTGACTGACTCAAAAATCAAGAACTTACAATTTATGGGCACACCTTATTATTACCTATTCTTTTAATAACTCAAGATGAATAATGAAGAATCTTAAATATCCTTCATGGTAACTATTACAATGTTAACTAAGAAAACTGTTCCATTTAACACCACAGATACTGGGCTTGAGCAGTGTTTCACATATTTAAACACGCAGTATTTAAGTGCACTTCAAAATGCTTGTAAATCAAAAATTACACCCTTATACTATAAATGTATCCATTCATAACCTTCCCAGTCATAAGGGGATGCTCACAGGAGTGCTCAGATGAGGAAGGGACCTCCTGTGATTGTGGAAGTTAAACCTCCCTGCTCAAGCAGGGCCAGCTAGAGCCAGCTGCCCAGGACTGTGCCCAGGGAAACCTCCAGGAATTCTGGGGACTTTACAACTGTCTGGGACATTGTTCAGTGTTTGACCTCATGGTAAAAACGTGTTTTCTTCTGATGAGATGACACATCACACATTTTATTTCATGCCCGTTGCCCTGTCTGACACTGGGCACTGGGAGGAGTCTGGGTGTCTCTGTAATTCCCCCCCACCAGGTATTTACACACCATAGATCCCTGCAAGTCTCCTTTCTTCCAGGCCAAATAGACCCAGCCTCTCTTCAGATGAAAGCTTCTCCAGGTCCCTCTGTAATCTTCATGAACTTCTGCAGGACTTTCTCCAGTCCTGAGCATGTGTCTCCCTTCCACTGGGGAGCCAAGAACTGGACACAAGCACTTAAAGATCACTTAAATCAACATACAAGTACTGATTCTTACACCTTTTAACACAAAACCCAGAATTAATTCGTTTAAAAAGTATGAAGAGCATGTTGTGGAAGAGATTCACGTTGAGCTGTTCAAGTTAAAAAGTATCTTGTCTACCATACTTAGATAAAACTTCCAATATGTAGTTTAAGGGAAAAAAATGTACTATGAAAAAGACACAGCTCTAATAGTGAAATAGTGATACTGAAAAAAACCAAAAAAAACCCAAAAAAACAAAACAAATAAAAAAACCTCCCAGATGTTGATAGTGCTGATGCAAAGAAACAGTAAGAATTTGAGTTGTTATGCTGTTGAACAGGAACTGCTGGGCACAGCACACCTTCTGTCACAGGTCCATTATCCCCTTAAAACAAGTCTCATTAGCACTAATAAAAAGAAATCTGCAACAAGGAAATTGGACTCCCTCACCTGTTAATTTAGGAACTCTGCTTATTAGCATCTATTTGTAACATGCTGCTACAAATAATTATTTACACCCAGGAGCATTTTAGCTCTTGCCTCTTAAAAAAGCAGAAGTGCTCATTTACTTTTCTAATAACATTATTCAAAGTAGACAATGTCTATATTCCACCATAAGAAAACTTTTAATGCTTACTACCACCAGTAAAAGAACATAATAGTCACTTTATTCTTTTATTCAGAATGCCTTTACTCTATCATTTAAAGAATCAGCTTGGAAAGCCTTGCCCAAAATATAAAACATGAAATGAAGCAGAGCAAAACAGGAGTTCTACAGCAAAAGCATCAGCTGACTATCAAAAGCAGAGAACAGACTGATGATGTAGGTAAGATAATCAGTAAACTACCAAGGCCACATGGAAGATAATGGAACAATCTACAGAACACAATAAAAGTAGAAAATTCTGGAAATAAATTTAAAAAAAAAATGCAGAGACAAGAGAGGTTAAGAACACAATGCAACACAGAAAAAACCTCCAGCAGCAAGATTCTGACACTCCTGTAATCCACAAAAAGTTAATTACTCTGATATGCACTTATCACAGTTTAATACATACTTTCAGATGAGGAGATACAAAGGTAAAACTAAATTCAGAAACACTTCTGGAAATGGTATTTATACTCCCCACAATCAAATCTAGCTTGAACCCAGGGCTTTCTAGAAGAAAATAGAAACTGTTTAGTGAAATGCAGACTAAAGGTGAGAAAGCTACAAATAAACTTAAGTTGCCCAAGTCTCAGAGAGCAGCACATGGTACAAACAACACAGGCCAAGGGGGCCCAGGAAGAGCAAATTCAACCAAGACATGAAACATCTTGGAGACAGTTTCCCCTAAAAGCACTTTTTAGGTTATTAGATTCCTGGAAAGGGCATGTGATGCACATGTTCCCATCTAAAAAGCAGGTGTTTCATGAAAAGCTTCTCCTATCTAATCCCTTTGTTCCAAGTGTTCCAAAGAATGAGAAGAATGAGGACAAAACTGTGATCACATGTAACAAGAGCAGACAGAAATGAAAGTGTCATGGGGCAAAGTAGAAAGTACTTATGATTCAGAAGAGCTGATTTTTCCCTTCTAGGCTGAGTTATTACATCCACAGGGGGAGAACACAGGAAACAGCACTGGAATGCCATAAAAACACAAGAGTGAGGTGAAGCTGTAGCATAAATAAGTAGGAATTCCCCAGATTCTGCTGCTGAACCCCAGCCTGACTTGGAGATCTCAGAAAGGAACAGATTTAATAACATCCTTCTTTAACACTCACAAAATTTCACATTTGTATTGCAAATCTAAGCTGGTCTTTTTTCTGCAGAAGTGTATTCTACACAGACACATCCAAAGGCATACAGATCAAGAACTTCATTTCTTGAAACAAGGCTTCTTATTTCTCCCTCTGTAGCTATTGCAGCTCTCTTTCTGTAGCTGTTCATAAAAGAAGGACAAAGTACAACCACTGGAAAGTGCCTTGGGTAAATCCTCAAACACTCAGCAGGGATTACAGGAAACCTCATTCAAAGGTCTGCAGGCTCTGCAGCCACATCTTCCAGCTCATCACCCTCAGCAGGTGAAAGTCACTGTCTGCATGATTTAGGGGGTCAGATGATCAGCAGCAGGATCATTTGGTGTTAAAAATACCAAGAGAAGCAGGAAGCACAGGGAGTTTGCAGCACTGTTCTGTGCCAGCTCTGGCCAGAGGCTGAGCTGACACTTTCTGCTGAGCTCCTGGGGTGCCCTGCACGAGCAGCACGGAGCAAGCACAGCTCAGAGCACAGACAGGGCTGCTGGAACTTCCTTCCACACCTTGTTTTTGGGCTACCAAACCATCAACGCTTCAGTTTCAAGGTGTTTTGTTTTGAGCTTTTTTTGGCTGAGGTTTTGATTGAAATGTGTCACAGGATGTGAAACCTGTTTCCCTTTTTTTTTCCCCCCCCCAAGTTATTTATTTTTCACCTTGCTTCTGAAGAATATACTTCTACCTGAACACAGTCAACATCAGGTAACTAGTTAACAAGTTTAAAGTGATGAATTTGCTTTAGAAATTCTGTGATACTGATTAAAACAGTTACAGATTTTAAAAAAATAATAGTAATTTTAAAAAGCTAATAGGAAAGGAGCCCAAGACTTTATTCTAAATCAAAGAATTGATTTGCTGTTCCTCCCCCTGGAAGATTTTGACATGAAATGCCTGGGGGGTGGAGAGGGAAGGGCAGAGGGACAGGAACTAAACTCTCTTGGATTCTTCCTTCCCAATGTTACAAGCCTGTAGCATAAGTTACATTCCTTCACACGGACTCATCCAAGCTGTGCCTAACAAATATTGATTCCCTGTAATGAGAACCCCAGCCATCAATAAACACACCTCTGTCATGCACAGCTGAATTACATCAGGCACATATGGCCTATCACTCACAGAAAATGCCACTACAGTTTCTGCCCCACACACACACACCACAAAAACCTTTAAAAACAGGAGATTGGGATTATCAAACTTCATCAGAAGCTTAAAAAGACTGGAGAAACCAACCCAACCTCCAAGGACATCCAATACTGTTGGCATTTCCCCCTTCTTGTGACACTGCATTCAAGGCACACCTCAAATTACAGTTTTTCCACAAAACACCAGCAATGCAGCCCATTCTGCAACTCTAACTTTTCTTGTTCTTCTCCTCACTCATCACTTCTCCATTTGGAGGTATCAGCATTGCTCTGTAAATTCAGTCCTTTCTCTTTATGTGACAACTGCTGAAGTGGGTGATGTGCCAAAACCAGCCGAGCAATAAACATCTCACTTGAAAAATGTAACAGCACTGAGATAAAAAAATAAAGTTAGTTTACTTTGTTTCCCAGAGACTAAAGTTTTCAATTATTTCAATGCTTTTAAGCCCACGCTCAGTCTGTTTAAATAAACTAAAAAATACTCCAACAAGTTCAGAACTCTGCACCAAATTATAGTTTGTTATAAAAAGAATACAAAGATCAACACAAGCAAATAAATTAGATCAGAAAATACTGCCTGAAGAAAAGCTATTGAGTGTAACTCAGGATGAAAATGCAAAGAAACAGGGACAAAAGCTATTCTCATAAACATAAAAACAGGTGAGTGGTTCTTTCACTGGCAAAAGTACAACTTTTTATAAGCCTGGGTCTGTCCCGTGCACATTTCATAGCTGCAGGAACAAATCTTTGCAAATTATAAAGTTTTGCAGCAATAAAATCACACAGTGTTGATAAGTGTTGATAAGCAAAGACAAGTAAATCACAGGGGGAAATAAAAAAACAAACCACCACACAAAAAAACACAATAGCAGAAAACAAGCAAGGCCCAATTATTTCAGAGAATTAAAAAAGCAAACTAATCCAACTTATTTGGAGATGATAGCTGCTTGCAGGATTTGCAGGGGGGGTTCTGAGGTGCCTTCATGAAAAATTTAATCCCCTTTGCAAAACAGATTCTTTGCAGCACTCCTCAGGTTTCATCCAGGACAGGAGCACTGTTTGCCAGCCTACATTTCCATGATTTTAGATCTTTGAATGATTCTTCAGCAATTTTTTTACATATATATCATTCTGGTCTACCCAAATACTGCTATAAATTAACAGTGTTAAGCCTTTTCACCAATATAAACAGGTAGCCTTTATTCTCAATGTTAAATATTACTTTCAGAATGGTAAGAAATACTGATGGTTTTTCCTGCACTATAATATTGCTATAATATTATAATATCTGCAGAGAAGAAATTGTGTATTATCCTACTGAATCCTTCTTTGCCACCAGACTTACAAGAGGCAGAAATCATGGGATAAAAGAATCCTGAATCAGCACTACTGAAGTGGTAACTGATTTTCCCATACTGTAAGCAAACACTGATCTTGCCTGAACGTCCAGAAAAGAGAAAAAATAGGGAATTCATAAGGTGGGCAACAGAGCCCAATCTGTGTGTGTATTTTTACATTACGAAGGGTAATACAACCTCTTTAAAAGAGTTAAAGCACTTAAATTTTCGTATTTCATTAAGAATTGTGTAGAATATAAAAACTGGATCTCCCACTGTCAAAATTCAAGCTGCTTACAAAACTCAGAAGCCCTGCTTTGAGTTAGAAGAGCATTTTTAAAATGAAATTTTAAAAACCTGTTTCTCATGTTCACTACAGCCAGTTTCTGAATTTAGCAAGAGGTGAGTTTTTCAGCAGAAGTTTAGGAGAGAGACCTCCAAAGACTCCTTCCAACCAGAACTACTCAACATTGCTATTACTGAAAAACAGCCATTCCAGAATCAAAGGTGACTACTGCAAAAAGCAGTGAAAGCAAACCTCAAAAATTCAGGAGTGAGAAAATCAAGCACCCAATTCTATCCAGTTCCTAGGACATTTTCAGCTGACAACTGCACAATGTACCTACATGAACATGAGTGTTTAGACAGAAAAAATTCTGTTTCTCCCTAGCAATGTAGAGTAACTTGAACATTTGTACTGCCCTGTAGGGATAAAATTCACATATAACTTGATATAAAGGAGATACAGATATATTACAGTATAGTTGCTTCCATTTCAACAAGTAAAGGGCAATGCCTCTGATATTATAGCCTTTCTGATCAATAACACAATAAAAGAATAATTTAAGCACTGAAGATTTTAATTATTTTTAACTTCTCTCCTACATTTGTGTTTTATGCTGTGGCGTAAAAAAAATTCAAATGTTCAAATATAGTCCTCATTTTAGGTACTTATAAACCTTAAGAAAAGTGAGGATTAAGCATTAACATATTATAACTACAGTTTCAAAATTGTGTAGCTGACTAAACAAATTAACACACAACAGTAAATGTTTACAAGGGAAGTTAATTAACTTTTTCAAATCAAACTCTGGACTCTCCAACTTCTTACTAATTGTTCTGGCCCGAGAATCACTGAGAGCAAAGGTAGCTAACGGCTGAGCTCACCAGAGGAAGCAGGAGTTCACTCAACCTGTCACTGTTCTTTGTCCACTTTGCTGTTTCGGATTAATCAGGCATATTTTCCATGCCATACAGGAGCTCCATCCTCATCTCCCTCCTCAACACAGCCCTGCCAAGAGGGGGGACTCCAGAGCATCCTCCTGTTCATCAACACAGGAAGAGCCACCTTCCATTTCAACACCTTTCTGCTCCTTACCCACTCACAGCAGCTTCAACACAGGCTAAAGGGTTAAAAACAAAAGGCCATTGAAGGGCTGTGTGAATAGAATGTTCTTCCGCTGTTCAGAAGGAAAACATCAAGCTGAGAAGCTGTGTTCTTAAAGTAACTTGGTTAAAACTAAACCCAAGACATTTTTTGGACAGAAACCTCTAACCACAGATAGCAATCTCCCACCTGACTTCTGTGTGACCAGTCACAGAGTCCCTGTTCCTCACCAAGCGTGCTGCTGGTTTTTATTCTGTTAATTGCTATTTGCAAAGGGAGTAGCAGAAGGAAGTAACTTTTTTTTTTTTTTCAAACCTACTAGAACTTTACCCGTAGAGTCATCCCTCCTTAACGGGATAATGTTTTGGTTTCATTTTTCAACAATCCCGAATGAAAGAAAGAAAAGTATTCTGCTGAGAAATGAACTCACTGGAGAAGCAAAAAAATAAAGCCATGTATAACTTCATGGAGCCCTGCAAGGAGCACGCAGTTGGATTATGCTTATGGACCCCTTCCAACTCAAGATATTCTATGAACTTTAACAGCCACGTTTAGCTTTACATGTTGTAAAGCTATTTTCATTGCATAACTTATGGCCACTAAATCAAGCAGATTATTTAGAAGTTCATTATCTTTATTTTCATGCTAACTGGATTGGTATGTGTCAAGTTTCACTTTCCTTTCAAGACACATCAAAAAATCTCAGTCAAATTATGTGCCATTACCTCAACGTGCTCAGCTTTCCTATACAAATTAGCTTGGCAGCTCCCTGAAGAACTTCATTGAAATAAGACACCTCCACTTAATAACAACTGCTGAATAACACAGCTGAGCATATTATAAAATGCTCAACTAACCGCAGGCTGAACTGCTGTTTTAGCCAGGCAAACTGGCTAAGGAATTTTTTAGGTCCAGGGGGCCATGTTAAGTATATTCTAGAAGCACAAAAGCAGCCAATCCTCCAGCAGATGACTCGTCATAAATACGAATGACTGCTCACCTAGAGAGCACCAGAGAGAGAGAGAGAGAGAGAGAGAGAGAGCAGCGGTACTTCTGCCAGGAGCACCAAGGGCGTTTAGCGGGGCTGGCGCGCAGGGACACCGCCAGCCTGAGCCGCAGCCCGGTGCGAACACCAGACCGGTATTTATTGTATTTCTGACCACAGGAAGCACCCGACAAGGGCTCCACCGCCCGTGGGAGCGCCCCAGAGCGGCAGCCGCGACCTCGGCGGCGGTGCGCCCCGCTGCCACGGCCTGTCCCCTGCTCTGTCCCCGCTGTACAAACACGCCCCAGCCGGCAGCGACACGGCCAGGGTACCGCTCAGGAACACCTCCCCTTCCTTCCCTCGCCCCCGGCACCGCAGCTCTGTCTCCATGCCGCTACCGCGGGCGGCCGAGCTGCAGCGGGGAGGGCACGGGAGGAGGAAGAGGAGAGCGGGCGGTGGAAGGAGGAGCGCGGGGAAGGCCGGAGGGAAGGCGGGCGGGAGCCGGGGATGCTGCCGTGCCTCGCCGCCCCGCCCCGCCGCCGGGCCGCCTGGCAAATGGGGCTCCGCGCAGGGGGCTGCGGCGGAGAGCGGGGGAAGGAGGGAGG
>VZTZ01019599.1:94710-107083 GCA_013400955.1 Drymodes brunneopygia
TTTTTAACAGGAAATAATCTTTCTGGCCCCACCAGCAACTACTTACAGTGGAAAGCAGCAGTGGGAAGCCATTAATAAATCTTACTGATCATGTTATCAAAATGCATCACTAAGAGAAAGGCTAAAAGCTGCCCACTGATCTTTTTATGATGACAAAAGTGCTTCTAAACCATTCAGTGAACACTGAACTCCCTGCTTACCTTTACAAGCAATTGTTTCCCACTGTCTCTGGGAACAGAAGCTCCAAAAAAACCCACAAGTACACAAAAGCAGGAATGCTGAAGGAATGTTGGAAGGGGAGATTGGCTGATGCCATCATCTCATGGATTAATTGCCCAGATTTATGTATTTATATAAAAACCTGCAATGCTGTTCACAGACCCTCAGTGGTGAGATAGCAGCTCTGGGACAATCCCTTCCAGTTCAATAAATCATTGTCTTCCTTTGCTTTGCTAAAGTGCACAAAGTCATTGGTTCAAGGTTAATTTCTGTGTGGTTCTTACAGTGTCCCCAAACCAGCTCTGACATAGCCTCAGTCAGATCCCTTCTTGCAAGGCAGCACCACACTGTGATGAAGGGAGTAGAATAAACTCAGGAATCTGAACCTTCACAATCTACTAAAATATATATATATATAAAATCCCCTTTAAATCCCCTTGGTGAATTTAAGGTCACAGATTTTTGGTAGCTCACTTTCTGCCAGTCAAGGATTTACATTTCCTCCACCAAGAAGGAAAACTTTTCTACCAAGAAAGTTGATGCCAAAACCTAAACCTCTGGCCAAAACTATTTTCCTATAATAACATCTCCCTTGCTCACTCTATTATAAAGCAAACTCCATAATTGCTTCCAGAAATATTCTGGGCTTCTGCTCCTCTCTGGTGTATTTTAATTTGCCCTTTTCATCTCTGTGGTGTTTTTCAGCATTCTTTCCTCAGCTAGCTGTTCAAATTTGATCCTTATAATTCACAGGATGTTTTCATTAAAAAAAAAAAAAGAAAGAAAAAAATGTGAGGCTTCTCTTGGATAGAAAAGATCACAAATAAGAGGTTTTACCTGGTAAAAAGAACCTGGCAAAATCTAAATTTCATATGGGAAGGATCACAGAGTAGAACACAAATACAAGAACAAAGCACACTTTTGATGCAGTTGCTGAAACCATAATCAAGATCAGAAAAAGGTTAGAAAATGAAATGTAATTAGCACAGGGTTTGGGGCTTTTGAATACTGTATTGGCAAACACAACCTTAATAGGGGGGTGGAGGGGGATGATAGAAAAGCTGCATGAGAGAGAACCTCAGGCTTGAATTCAAGAAGCAGCTGAAATAGGCACAGAAGCAGCCATGGAGAAACACTTCTCATGTCCAGGACCCTTTTTGACAAAACCCCAAAATTCCAGTTTTACATGAGGAAAAGGTGCTCTATGTGAATACAAGGGGAGTGAAAGTAGCACAGGCATTTAAAAAATAAGATAAGCTGTTTCCATAGATATAGTCTATGGAAACCTTTCCAAAAATTAATTATTACTTCTATGACCCTTATCAGCAAAACAGGGAATTCGTGCAATAAAATTTATGTCTAATGAATTTAGAATAAATTAAAGAAAGGCATTTTTAGCTGAGATAGGCATATAGAAAATAGTGCTTTGGGCAGTTCAGGTAAATTTTGTGGCTGAATAATTTCAGAGCTGATAATAATACATGCTGTTATTGCACATACCAAGTTAAGGACAATTAAGATAAGGCTAATTAAATCTCATTCTCATATAGTATAAATTAAATTGCCAAAAGTTGGGAGGGAATTTTTTCTTCCAAACTTTTTTATTGCACACTGTGTGTTTTTAGGGAATATTAAAATATGTTCACCTGTTTTTGGAGGCCTCTGCTTCTTGGATACAGCCAGTAATAGAAGAGTGGATCACTGATATCATCTGGCATCAGATTATTTTTGGTGTCTGTGGTAGAAAGCCATCAGGACTGCAAACACACCACTGCAGAAATTTGTAGTGAGAACAGTATATTGCATTGTGTATATATTCAAAAGGATGCTAAAATATTCATTTAGCCATCTTAAGCATGCTTTAAATTTCCTGGTTTGGTGTTCTGTAAGAAATAGAAGCTTTTCCTACACTGAGTATTCAGAACAAGTGCTGCTGCAGGTTGGTGTGGAGATCTTAGGGAAGCAGGGACCTGTCCCCAAACCTTTCTGCTGCCTTAATGAGCTCCCCAGCCCTTCAGGGGCTGCTGGGGAAATCCAGCTCTGCACAGGGATAATTCTCAATGGTTTTTTTCATGCACAAGCCCAGCTGTGCATCAACTGCATGTGTAGAACATGCATAGATTAGGTTTTAGTTTCTATACCTCTGTTTTTATAATTGCACTGTGAATGGGCATTGCTCTGTTTTTATCAACTTATCTGTTTCACTAATAGGATACACTTTTCCAAAAGGCAGAAGGAATCCCAGGGTGTATTAGAAAAGGTGGACACAGCAGGTACCACCTGCAAATACAGAGGTACATGGGGTAAAGAAGCAGGGGAACTGTAGTACGAACACTGTTGAGACCTCATCTGAAACACCATGCCCAGTTCTGGTCTCATACATTAAAAAACAAGACAGAAAGACAAAACAAGTATGGATAAAGGATAATAACACAATAAGGTAAATGGAGACTCCCATCCTCTACTAAGGGAAGTCTGTAGCTTGGGCAATTCTACCTAGAGCCGTGTATAGACAGAACCATTCATCACAAATTTCTGCAGAGATGTATCCTGAAGGCAAAATATACATTTAGGCTATAAAACAACATTAGTGTGCAAAAAATAAACCAGGCATAAACTGATACTGGAGTTCTAGCTGGAAATGTCTAATTGTGCACGGAGGTCCTAAAACAGACTTCAAATATGAGCAACGGGGACAAGAAATGTCTCAATTAAAAAACAACAACAACAACAAACCACCACAAAAACACACAGACACACAAAAAACCAAAATGAAAAACAAAACCAAAACCAAAACCCCCAACCAAACAACAAGCATAATTAAAGCACAAGAATCCTAATCACTCTGTCCTCTTTGAGACTGATCCAAAAATAGCGGGCTCCTTAATGCTGGGTAGTGTAGAATCTGTAAGGAATACCAGACATTCCCAGGAGGGCTAGAGTTGTACTTGAAGTTCAGCATCCCAATATTTTTAGTTGTTGTAATTTGGAATGAAGAGGGTTATGCAGAGAAGCATAACCCAATGTACAACCAGCCCAGCCCAAGTCGAGAGTTTTGATACTTCTGTGCATCTGACCATAGGGTAATAACAGAATTATTCTTTTTCCAGATTACTTTTTAGCTGCATCAATTTCAACCACCTGATTTGGTTCATCACGATTTAGATACTGCCAGTCAACAAAGCTGTGAGTGAGGATTGCATTTTACAACATAACAAAGTCATTTTCAGTGGCTCTGTGAAAAAATATCTACCACCACAAATAGAAAATGAAACCCACACATATCTGGTTTATGACGTGAAGGTTCCCTTTCCTCTGGGAGCCACTCAGTATCACAGAGAGATTTGAAATACAACTTCTCTAACAGCCTGCTCTGCTAACACAGCCTCAGTTAGAGGCTGGCAAAGATCAGAGCTGCAGAACCTGCATCTGAAAGACTGAGTTGTTACTTCTCTGCTGCAAGCAGATAACAAAAAGTGTCCATGGAAACCATTTTTATGCTTATCTAACAATCCCTGATGAGCAAAAAAACCTTGGAAGATGTGAATTACAAAGGACAGGCAAATATCTAAAGTGGAAGGGCGAGTCATCATCCCTTCCACACTTTTCTACTGGCTCCTCACCCTGGTAGCATCAACCCCAAAGATATTTTGCCTCTTAGTTCTTTCCTGTGCTCTCATCTATCCAAGGCATCAAGCTGAGGATTCCTGGCTCAGAGGAATATCAGAGTGCAAGGCAGTTAAACAGATTGTGTGTGTGTATGTCAAACACTTCATAAAGTGCCCATGAGAATTCCTACTCATGGACAATAAACCAGACACTTCCAGCAGAGCTTCCCCTAGGCCTTAACTCAGCTATTGGACTATTGTTGCCCTGCTGGACATGAAAGAAACACTCAGACTTCAGAGCAGCAGTTTGGACCACCAGGCAGGACCACAAAAAGGGCCTGCCCTTCTTTATTCTCTCATATTTATGTCTTTCTACAGACAATCATGCATTGGTGAAAGAGGTTACCACCTCTATAAGTTCACAGGATAAAGACATGATCAATCATCTTTCTCCGCCCCAGGGGAAAGGAATGAAAAACAATCTAAAAGTTCAAAACAATCTTGGCCAGTTAGGAAAACAAGGACTGTGTTTATAGAAAATGCATGAGAACTTCTTCTACAAAATTACAAATATGGAACACTGCAAAAAGCAGGGCGACAGACTATGAGTAGTCTGACTGCACCAACTACCAACCCCACACCAGTGGCTACTCATAAATTCAAATCTATCTGCAGTACAGCTCATCTATTGGGATAGTTCATATGTTGTCTTATCTCTAAAAAACCAAAACCAAGCCCTACATACATGTGTTTATTAAGCAAGATTGTACGTGGCAGACACACAAGAAAAATGTTTCAAATGTTATCTGAGACAATTTGTGCTTTTTTAAACTCGAAGATCAGTGTTATCGAGCTGTTCCCCCACACGTGCTAACAAAAACAAGGTTAAAATAATATTAGATCTGCCTTAATTTCAAAACAATCCTCCACAATGAAGTGAAGGCTGATGAAGTGATTAATCTATTGATTTGAGGCACTGAAACTTAACGTAATGTTTTGAGATAATCTCTGGCATAAATGGAAAATCACTGGAAGGGAAACCCACAGATAAAATAGGAAACTCCTCAAGTAATTCTTTGGGTTAAGAATTAGGCCTTCACACAGAGCACAGCTATGCTTTGTAACAAATTCTTGGAATGGTTGTCCTTTGCAAACTGATCATACTCATTTCTTCACTGAAGGGTTCAGCACTCACAGCAATAAGATCAAGAAGCCTGGTAGGTTTTCATACTGCTGAAAAGTCATCTGTGAGATATCTCAAGACTGGGAGTGTAAAAAATTATGACATAAATTTAGTGAACCTGTTCAAAAATGAGGATAGATGTACTGGAATATTTTTATTTCTCCCTGCCTTTTTCAGACTGCTAAAATTAGCAAAGGATGGTCTGTTCTTAGTCCTTCTATTAATAACAGCATGATAGTAGAGATCTTTCTTACTCCAAGAGCCTAAAGTGTAGGATACAGCTCTTACAGGATGGCAATCATGTATTTGTATGCATGAAAACTCTCAGCTACAGTAGAGAGGGATTTTTAGTTACTTCTCAAAATACAGTAGTGTGTCTCCTTATTTTGGTTTCAAATTAGTTTCTTTTCAATTTTGGTAGAATTTTCCCAGCTTCTAGGTGCTTTGGAATTAGGAAGATGCACAGCCATTTTGCAGAATTCTTCTGTATAATTAAGAATTTATTTAGCAAGTATTTCTCCAGTCGTGCTGTTCATAATAATCTTGGCTAAGAATATCAAAGCAGCATCTCCCTCAGCTGCTATCAAGAAATAATTCCAAGGTGATGACCACAGTTCTTTCGTACATAAAAGCAGAGAAAGGCAGCACAGGCCTGATGAATGAGAATTTGTGTGCTTTGAAGGCAGCCTGAAGACACTGTCCTTGCATTTCAACAGCCCCATAAATTGCTGTTAACAGGGTCAATCACAGCACTGGAGACAGCTCTGCCTGGAATGAATTCAGATAAGCTCAAAGAACAAGCACCGATGACAGCTTTCTCCTTTAGCCAGCTTTTACTGGACAGGAGTTTTTACTTGAGAATTAAGATGGTAAGTAGTTTGTTCAAATGGCTAATAATCAAGAAAGTGAACAGGATTAATTCCCATTGGTTCATAAGGAATTATCAGTACCAAGACCATCTATCTTCTTTCCACTGTACATAATTGTTGCCCTGATTTTTGCAGTGTTCTATGTTTTTACTTCTGTAGTAGAAGTTCTCATGCATTTTCTATAAACATAGTCCTTGTTTTTGTAACCGACCTAAATTGTTTTAAACTTCTGGATTGTTTTCATTCCTTTCTTCTAAGGCAGAGAAAGATGATAAACTATGTCATTATCCTGTGAAATTGTAGAAGTGGTAACCTCATTGACCAATCCACAATTGTCTTAAGAAAACATAAATATGAAAAAATAAAAAAGGCAGGCTCTCTTTCTGGTCCTGCCTAGTGTGGTCCTGAACTGCTACTAAAAAGTCTATGTGTTTCTTTCGTGTCCGACAGCACAACACATAATTCAGTCAATGAATCCACAGAGATATATAAATTAAGAGTTGTTAAAAGATTTGTGTGGTTATTCTGCAGTTCTTGAACTTTTCTGCTTTCTCTGTGAATGGATATTTCCTTCTGAGCTCGGCTGGGAATGCATTCAGGAATAAAGATAGGTCTAAAATAATTATTTGTTTTGTTGGATTATTCATTCTGTTCCATTGACCCATCAGCCATGGATAAGAAGGCTCAGAATTCAGATCCTGAGCCTCTTCAGTCTCCTTTGGCTTGGCACAACAAAAACCCCTCTGGATCACATTTTGACAACAAATAGGTATCACTGTGCAGACACAAGCTTGAATTCCACTTTTGTAAGAAGCTGGATGTGGGGCATTACATGCTTTTAAAACCAAAACTCAGTGGTTTGCTTTGTTAATGAGTTTTCTTTTTTCTATATTTAATACTTTAATATTTAATAACTCACATCACCATGTCCATTTCAAAGGGAGCACATGAAGCAAAAGCATCACATTCTTAGTAAGAACTGCACTCACTCCATGTTTTAGAATATAAAGATTCATTGTTGTGATTATAATCCAATTTAATGCACCAGAAAATAACTTGCATATCTTGTGAAGTATCTTGAAGACTATTCTAAAGATAGTTTATGCAGTTACTACAGTTAAAATAATCTCCTTGGCAGCACAGACTGACCTGTGGAGCAGCTCTTGCTGCCTGGGCCATAGATGTTGATGAGATACACCCAGACAATGGCTCTAATAAGCATTAACCTACTCCAAAATTGCAGGATCATCACCTTTGATCGTGACAGAAATTTCAGTGTATAAATATATACATTCATTAATATGTCCATGGTTTGGTGTGGGGCAGGAATAAACTATCTGTTTATTACATTTAGGCAGGAAAAAGGAAAATACCAACGTCACATCACGTCACGTAACATAAGCAGCAAATAGAACTGTTTTAGTAATTGTGGAAGTGTTACTGACACAAACATCTCAATTGTCTCCACTCTTAAAAGGAAAAAAGGCAGAAATGCTGAAAGTGTCGCTGAAGGACTATTTTTTTTAATGCTATAAATACTGCTGCTGACAACTGCATTTAATTGAATTATTTACTAGGTATTGACTAATTATCTAGGGCTTTGCACATGGAAGGACTGTGAGTAGCTATTATTATTCTACTGCTGGTAACTCAATATCTTTGCTAGAGCATGTGCACACGGGTTCTGGTTCAATCTCTGTGAGCTGATATCCCAGTTATGCCATTGCCACTCATAAAAAGCACCAAGTCACGTGCAATCTTATTTCCCCCACAGAACTGTGAGAAAGAGAAATGATATCAAATTACTGGATGAGAACGTGGCATCAGACCCAGTTGTTTGATTCCCCCTGTAGGCAATTGCATTCATTCCTGTGTTAGTGAATATTTATTATATCCTACTTCTTTCAAGTCTAGATGGAAATTGAGACCTTCAGACAGCAACAGTACAATGAAACAATTATAATTATGATGATTGCAATGGCTCTCTATGTTACAAACTGCTTGATATGGACCAAACCCCAAACTGTTGAAGTCCACAGAAGATTGTCATGAATAGACTGTTGGAAAGGTGTCACATTCAGAAGAATACAAAGTGTTGAGATCTCATTTCCAAAGGAATTACTTTCACTTGATATACAGGAAACAAGTGTACATAAAAAAAAATCAGAAATATAATTTTAGGACTATGACATATGGGTTTTATTTTTACCCTCTTTAGTGTAATCCTTGAGAATAATTCCTGGCTTCTTTTTTTCCTTAAAGGACAATAAGGTTTTATTCCATTCACTAGATCTTCATGGGAATATTACTTCGAATATTATTGGAATTAGAGTTCATTGGATAAGCTTTTTCATACATATTATGGGATATTTAAAAGACATATAGATGTGGAATTTGGGTAATGATTCAGTGGTGGAATTGGCAGTATTGGGGTAATGGTAACTGAGAGTCAAAATAAAATACATATTTCAAGTTTGAATTGGTCCTGCTCAGGCTTCCATCCTTCCCTTATCACACTATTATATTAGAGACTCTTATGGTAGCAGGATTTGGTTCCAGCAGACAGTAACAGACATTAATATTGCTCTAATCCTGTGTTTAAACAGTCAAACAACAGTGAGCTCCTCCAGTGGACATCAGAAGCCTCAGTAATGAAGCCTTGTTCATAATAAACCCCATCTCCTCATTTCTAGAGAGACAGTTTCACCTTACTGATTTTATTGAGAGAGGATTTCTCTCCATCTCTTAATCTAACGAGATGGATTCAGGTTGCAATGTCAGTCAGGCACATATAAACAGTAGTAGGAGTGTTTAGTAGGAGGCAGGACTGGGAGTTTGCCCTTTTCCCAGGATTTGCCCACCCAAATCCCTGCAGTGAGGCTCACAGCACAGCACATATAGAGCAGAAAGAAGTTTGGGTTTTTTCTGGGATTCAGGGGTTCTTTACTAAGGATTCACGACTCTGGATACACAACCCCTATGAGCATTATTAAAAATATTTTTGGATTGGTGTCCACCAGATTGAAGCTGAATTGATTTGAAAAGTGTGGTTTCCAGAGAAATACAGGGATTTTTCCAGGAACCAAAATCCGACACTGCAGTTTCCTGTGTTGATGATAGCTGAAAGATTCCTCTTTCAAAGACTACTTATGACAGTAACTGCAGTAGAAATGGAGCCAGTATCTTCTGTCAACCAGAGATAAAAAGCATTTTTTCTGTGTTTGAACAAACTAAAACCCCACCAAAAAGTTTTTCAATTGTTTCTGTTCAAATCAACTCAAGGCAATATAATCCAAAAGCACTTTACCCTGTGGATAAGAGACATTCCACCACACTCCAGGTCCTGCTGTAACCAGAGGAAAACCTAGACCACCACCTTCTAATCGATATCCTGAAGGCTGGTAAACCAATATAATTGAAACCTACCCTGATGTGATGGGTCAGCAGACTGAAGTTACAAGGAAAACCTTATCTTTGAAGTATCAGTTTCCAAAAAAGGGTTCAACATGTATATCTGTCACAAACTCTCTCTTTATCTTACTTAAAACTGAAAAACAAGGGATACAGGGATCATTACACTGAAGTGGCAAAATCACCCCCACAAAATTCTCCTATTTTTCTGACACTAACTGTTCCACACAAGATGCCTTCAATGCTGTAATTAGCAATATTCTTGGTTGTTTAGTTGAGTTTCAGTGCCATTTAATACATAACAATACCTGCTCAAGTAAGATAATGCTGTTATTTAAGCATAATGTAGTTGAAATAGGACTTCTACTGTGACAACTTACTAAAACATCACTTCTAAGCAGAAGGGAAAATCCTCAGCAAGAAACAATTTGGATATTGAAATGCAAAGTCAGATATCACATCTCTTTTTTCCTTATTGTGAAAATGTGCCTTTTAGTATTTTCTGTGGAGTTCTGGCATGCATATTACTGAGCATGTACATACTATAGCTTCAGTTTCCAGTATATCCATTATATTTGCCTAAAACTGATGGAAATTTAATGCTATTTTGGAAGCCTCAAGTAGTTCATAAATTCTAGGGGTCTGAGTATGCTTTCAGCTGAGTTTCTGCTACCTTTCCTAGAGAACTGGAATGCTCTTGGCAGGAAATGTGTGAAGTGACATGCTAATTGATGGGAAGACAGGTTTCATTCTGCCAGTACAGAAAACCCTCAGCTCCAAGGCAGGTCTAATACACCCAGCAGGTTTCTTCATGCATTAAATCATACCTAATTCATCTTTCCAAGTACCTAAAAACCAGATTGGAGCTGGCTCTCCAAAATAGGCATTTTCTGATTTCTAGTCCTTTGACTACAAGAATCTTCTGTAGAAAAAGCTGGATCCTCAGAAATCTTTTGAGCAAGAAATATGGATTGCATTAATCCCTGTCAGCTAGACCAGAGCACTGAGTGCCACATCCAGTTGTTTCTTGAACCCCTCCAGGGATGGGGACTCCATCACTTCTCTGGGCAGCCTCTTCAATGCTTAACAAACCTTTCCATGAAGAAATTCTTGATGCCCAACCTGCACCTCCCTGGGCATAGCTTGACGCCATTTCCCCTTGTCCTGTCCCTGTTCCCTGGGAGCAGAGCCTGACCTGACCTGGCTGCCCCCTCCTGTCAGGGATTTGTGCAGAGTGAGAAGGTCCCCCTGAACCTCCTTTTCTCCAGGCTAAACACCCCCAGCTCCCTCAGCTGCTCCTCATCAGACTCGTGCTCCACACCCTTCCCAAGCTGTTTCCTTCTCTGGACTCACTCCAGCCCCTCAATGTCCTTCTTGTCCTGAGGGGCCAAAAACTGAACACCAGGCTGATGGTGAGGCCTCACCATTGCCACAGACAGGGGGACAATCACTGCTCTGGCCACACCACTCCTGATCCAGGTCAGGATGCCATTGGCCTCTTGCCCATGTGGGCACAGCTGGCTCTTTTTCAATTAAAAACAAACATTTAGCCTGTTTATAATTTACCTGGATAATGATGAATATTAGCAGCAGTATGGATTGTTGCAAGGGTAAGTTCCAAACAAGGCCAAGAGAGGAAGTGCTGTGCTGGTGGCACTCGGTGCAGGCAGCCTGAGGACAGCCAGCCACAGATCCTCTATACCTCAATTCTCTACACCACACACTGCTGCATTTCAGCCATGTGCTTTGTTTGGAGTATCACATTCCAGCCCATAACATTATTTAGTCTTTTTGTAAGATTAGAAAGAAGGGAAAATAATCCCAGCAGATCTACTACTTGGCTCAACACCTGGCGAGTGCTCAACCAAAACACAAGGGTTCTTTTATGTTCCTGCTCCTGAGCACACCAGCAGCACAACCCATTTCCCACAGAATCTCACCCAACCCGGTCCTAAAATCCCACCTGTAGAGCCACACCTGATCCAACTCCTGGCTCTGCTCCTCTGCTTGTTGCCAAGCTCCCACAGTGCTATTGCCTAAACAAAGAGCTTTTTCAGGCATCAGAAAGTTACAACCTGGCTGCAAGAACCATATCAAATCCTATTTCTGATAACTAAATTCCGTTTAATCTATCCATAATCCTTCAAATACTGTAAATATTTATCTTTCGATTAAGAAAACAAAGCCAAACCCACGGGGAGGGGGGTGGGGGTATTGGATTTAAATCCTTTACAAGACACTCCTGCCGAGTGTCTGGAGATGCTCCAGGCTCCCTTTTAACTGGTATTCATGGCAGCAGCTCCTTCCTTGGGAAAGCAGAGCATCCCGAGGGTGCACCAGCTCCTTCCTTGGGAAAGCAGAGCATCCCGAGGGTGCACCAGCTCCTTCCTTGGGAAAGCAGAGCATCCGGAGGGTGCACCAGCTCCTTCCTTGGGAAAGCAGAGCATCCGGAGGGTGCACCAGCTCCTTTCTCGGGAAAGCAGAGCATCCCGAGGGTGCACCAGCTCCTTTCTCGGGAAGGCAGAGCATCCCGAGGCTGCTCCAGAGGCCACAAGCCGGGATGTGGGACGCGGGATGTGGGATGCGGGATGCAAGATGCGAGATGCAGGATGCGGGTGCGGGATGCAGGATGTGGGATGTGGGCTGTGGGATGCAGGATGCAAGATGCGGGATGCAGGTGCGCGATGCGGGTGCGGGATGTGGGATACAGGATGCGGGTGCGGGGTGCAGGGTGTGGGATGCGGGATGCAAGATGTGGGATGAGGAGTGTGGGATGCAGGATGCGGGTGCGGGGTGTGGGATGCAGGATGCAGGATGCAGGATGCGGGATGCAGGATGCGGGATACAGGATGCGGGATGCGGGATGCGGGATGCAGGATGCGGGATACAGGATGCGGGATGCGGGATGCGGGATGCAGGATGCGGGATACAGGATGCGGGATGCTGGATTCAGGATGCAGGATGCGGGATGCAGGATGCAGGATGTGGGTACGGGGTGTGGGATACAGGATGCGGGATGCTGGATTCAGGATGCAGGATGCGGGATGCAGGATGCGGGATGCGGGATGCAGGATGCGGGATAC
>VZTZ01019599.1:108409-177664 GCA_013400955.1 Drymodes brunneopygia
CAGCCGCGACCATTCCCCGATCCCGAGCTCCTTTCCCGCTCCCCGCGGGCCGAGGGCGGGGCGGCGGCGGGAGCCCCGCGCATGCGCAGGCGCCGCGCCCGCCGCTCCATGGCACAGGCGCGGTCGCGCTGTCCCTGCAGCCCGCGGGAGGAGGAGGAGGAGGGCAGCGCAGGGGAGGAAGAAGATGCCGGGGAAGCTGAAGGTCAAGATCGTGGCGGGGCGCCATTTGCCGGTGATGGACCGCGCCAGCGACCTGACCGACGCCTTCGTGGAGGTTGGTGGCGGGGGCAGCGGGAGGGGCGCGCCGGGCCCGCGCGGCGGAGGCACCTGCCGGGCCCGTGCCGCGCCTCGGTACCGGCGCCAGGGCGAGGGGATAGCCCTGAGCTGCACCGGGCTTTAGCGGGACAGCAGCAGGAATTTCTTCACGGAAAGGGTGATCAGAGATTGCAGCGGGCTGCCCAGGGAGGCGGTGGAGTCGCCGTGCCTGGAGGTGTTTGGGGAAAGACTGGACGTGGCGCTCGGTGCCGTGGTGTGGTTGTTATGGTGGTGGTCGGTCGTGGCTTGGACTCGGTGATCTCAGAGGTCATTTCCAACCTAATTGATGCAGTGATTAGACATACGTGTTGTAAGGAGGATGGAGGAGTAATAAAATCGTCTTTAAATCAGTTGGATTGCTGAATATATGAGTGGTTGTACAGGCTATATTTTAAGGCCGATATTCATCCTTCCATTTAAAATGTTTGAAATACTATAATATTTTCAAAAGGGGCTTTTAGTGAAGAAATATTTAATATTATTTGCGTGTTTAAATCACTTTATTGCACCCAGAATATCTAACTTCAACCTTCTTTACAGTCACGTAGTTAACAGGCTATCTGTAGGGTCTTTCTAAGCAATGGGTTGTAAAATAAGTTGAAGTGCAAAATAGGTGGAATTATTTAAGGTCCGTGTTGGATGGGGCTCTGAGCAACGTGATCCAATGGGTGACATCCGTGCCCATGGCAGAGGGGTTTGAATGAGATGGACTTTAAGGTCCTTTCCAACCCAAGCCTTTTAATGATTCCTGTAATTTCTGTTGCATGATTCTTATGTTTTTTGATTCCTTTTTTCCCAGTACGGATGGACTCTGGAATTTCAGAAGCATTCCATAGATTCAGGAATTATACTATCAGAAAAATCAGAACTATTTAAAAATAGTGTGCTATGTTGTCTTGTACCAAAAATAGTGATTGAGGTGTACCACAAATAAGTGATTGAGGTTGGCACAATACTAGAATTAAGGTGGGAAAACAAAATGCCTTTCTAGTCCTGTATACAGTGGAAAATATAATAATATTAATATAAAAATAAATTTGGGTTATATAAGTTCTGATCTCATTTGGTGCTTAGAATTTTTCTTAATGGGAGAGTAAGCTGGTGGTAAAGTGAAGATTTATTTTACCTTTTCAATGGAGCTGAAATAGTACACAGTTCTATTTTATTACATGAGACTTAGCATTTCACTGTTTTGTCAGCTGTTTCATCGGTCAGGTTTTAATTTTTAAAAGCTTCTCTTGTAGGCTGCCTGTTAATCCAGTTTTAAATTACAGCAACTCTGATGCTTGCTACTAGGAGACAGGGAAAACAGGACTAGGAAATACAGTTCACTGAGTTTCATTTGGCCTGCTTTCACTCTGTGTTGGGAGAAACAGCTCTCCTCTTCTGTGGGTTACTTGTTCCCAAACCTACTGTCCATCTAGCAAAGTAGATTTTTGAAATTCATACAGTAAAATATTAGTGTAGCAAAAAAAGGAAAATAAAAATTTTCATCAAGATCCGTTTGCTTATCTGGGTTAACATGCAGTTCCATGAGTGTCTTGGCACAAATTAGAGTGTAGAAATACACAGATGGGGGCCTTGCTTTTAGGGTTGTTACTTGGGAGCAGTGTGGAGTTACTGCCCTTTCCATGTGTGGAGAAGGCAATTCAGCAGGTGAGATTTATTTCAAAATATATTGAGCTTGAAACTATAGTTTTATTTTTCTGTGTGAGATTGCTGAAAAACTTTACAATGTGTTTTTCCTTAAATAAAAGTGAAAAGCAGATGTTAAGGCTCTAAGGGTGTTTACTAATATTAAATTTCTGTGATAAATATTGCAATATAAACCCAGAACTAGAAAGGAAAATGAGAAGATACTTAAGAGCTCTTACTTGGCTCAGGTTATGCAAAACTTGGACTTCATTAGCACGAGCACAGTGATCCCTGTCCCAGCTCAGAGTATTTTGTTACAATTTCTTCCATAAATGTGCTTTTAACTTTGCACAGAGGATAGCAGTGTGATATTTTATTATCTCTACAAGCTTCAATGAACTAGCTGGAGTACTGGGGCAATTCAGTTATAACTGCCTGGGGCTCTAAGGGAACTGATTTACTCCCAAGATAACGCGTTAAAATAGGTTAGGTGGGGCTCAGGACTGTTGCATCTTGGCAGCTTCTGGAGTCAGAACTGGTATTTAATTGGCAGCTCCCGTACAGCCAGTGCTAACATCACCTTATTGTACTTGAGCAAGTGCAAAATCTCTTCTGAGTTGGGATTTGCACCTGTGCAAAATAATCACTGTATTATTGAAATGTACGGAGTGGTTACTTAATATTCTCTTGAGCAAAAGTGTTAAAATAATTATTACACCCTTTTCAAATCCAGGCCTAAATTTAGTTTCCAAAATGCATTTAGATTTTTGAAAGATAACACTGTCAGTATCTACACACTTCTAACCCCAGCATTTCTTTGCTATCAGCCTACTCATTATTTTCCTTAAGAATCTTGAATAAATTTAAAAATGTAACTTTGAGTGTTTTTAAGTACCCTCAGATACTTGGTATGAGGTGAAGTGTTCATTTTTTTGGGAGGCAGCATTCAGAGAACTGCAAATGTTTGTAAATGGTTTGGAATGAAAGCTGCAGTGAAATGTAATCTCTTACATGGTGCTGCATGGCTTCCTGATGTATGGAGCATCACAGAAATTCAGTTTCACTTAAAAAAAGCAAACAAGACACCCCCACAAAACCCAAACAGGCTTAGCCTGAAATAGAGGCCTGTGGAGACCATATGGGTACTGCTGAAATAGGTTAGGATGTGGTTGAAGGTGCAATAAGCAATTCCATAAAAAGTGTGGAAAATACTTGATTTTTAGTAGTCCTTTCTACATATATCTCAAATCCAGTTTGTTTTTATATTTATTTTATCAGTTGTCTGCAAAGCTGATTGAGAAATCCCAGAAAGAAGAATAATAGGTCATAAACTATCAATATTTAGAATATTTTGCCTTATAGAAGGCAATGAGAGTATGCCAAGTAACTTTAAATAGCCAATAGAAGTGATATTTTTGCCTCTCAAATGCCTGAGGAGGTAAAGAAACGGTTTTATTAGTATGACAGGATGAGAGAGAGATTGATTGGAAATGTCATTGGTACATGGATACTGATATATGTAAATTGATTTAAAAAGACCCTCTCAGTGAAAAGAAAATAGTTTGTTGAAATATGTATTTGAAATTATTTGCATATGTCAATTAGATTTGTTTCAAATTTTCTTTTTTAATATTTATAATTGATAATGGAATGTCTGTATTTTTAGGTGAAATTTGGAAATACAACATTTAAGACAGACGTGTACCCCAAATCACTTAATCCTCAGTGGAATTCCGAGTGGTTCAAATTTGAAGTAAGTATTTTTTGAAAGTTTGCCTGTAACTATATATATCTATATATCTATATATCTATATATATCCGGTTTAGCTGCCCTTAATGAAATAATTGCATTTCAAGCAGAAAATGAGTTTTGAGCACTGAAGTGTATTTGTGTTTAAATACACAAAGCCTTCTCAGCAAACCCAGCTCCAGTCAGCCCTTGTTTGCTAAGGGCGTCTCATTGGCTTTTGAGGAGTGTTTGTGAAGATAAAAGCTTGCCAGGTTGGATCCAACTGAAATGTTCTGTTAGAAAAGAGAATACTGCAGTGGAGGTGGGATTAAAAAGAGAATACTGCAGTGGGAGCAGGGATTAGGCTTTTTCAGTACAGTTATCAGTACAACTATGTATAAATAAATACATATATATGAAAGTACAGGTATTCTTGTGGGGTTTTTTTTAAAATTTTGAGCAAGGAAAGTTAACTGGTATTTAAAGTCTTACATTTGGTTGCGAAGATAATGCGCTTGTCAAAGGAGAAAACGGAAAATTCCTATGTGAAGATTACAAAATAAAGAGCTTGGACAACAATTGTTGGACACTTTCTCTTCCCCATTTCCTTATGTAATAATGAGGGCACTCAGCATTTTCCTGTAATTGCTTGTTGCTTTCCAGGATCTAATTTGTTGATGTCCTTTGACATTATGCCCTGAACAAGTGCTTACACTTTTCTTTTCTGTTACTACATTTTCTTTACTACTTAAAAAATGAGGATGATATTTAGAATAAATTAATTATTTAAAACACTTGAATGAGTAGTTCTGGTTCATTTACTGTGCTCTAAGGTAATATCACAATTCTGCAAACACTCAGATGAGTCATCCCATTGCAGTTAGCAAACTTAATTCTTGGTTTGTGACATTCAACACAAAATCTGTGAAATGTCTGTCTTAGTCCTAAAAGAAAATAGTTGTTACCTGTAGATGGATTATTGCATTTGTTTAGGAAATTACTTGTGTAGGATTACTGAAGTTTTACTGCAGGCTGTGTAAAATATCTTCTTTTAAGCCACTGACCAATGATGAGAGCACCATAACCTTAACTTCAGAGTATAATAGTCCTCTGAGGTACTTTATCTTAAATTTTCCTTCCTNAAATCCAGGCCTAAATTTAGTTTCCAAAATGCATTTAGATTTTTGAAAGATAACACTGTCAGTATCTACACACTTCTAACCCCAGCATTTCTTTGCTATCAGCCTACTCATTATTTTCCTTAAGAATCTTGAATAAATTTAAAAATGTAACTTTGAGTGTTTTTAAGTACCCTCAGATACTTGGTATGAGGTGAAGTGTTCATTTTTTTGGGAGGCAGCATTCAGAGAACTGCAAATGTTTGTAAATGGTTTGGAATGAAAGCTGCAGTGAAATGTAATCTCTTACATGGTGCTGCATGGCTTCCTGATGTATGGAGCATCACAGAAATTCAGTTTCACTTAAAAAAAGCAAACAAGACACCCCCACAAAACCCAAACAGGCTTAGCCTGAAATAGAGGCCTGTGGAGACCATATGGGTACTGCTGAAATAGGTTAGGATGTGGTTGAAGGTGCAATAAGCAATTCCATAAAAAGTGTGGAAAATACTTGATTTTTAGTAGTCCTTTCTACATATATCTCAAATCCAGTTTGTTTTTATATTTATTTTATCAGTTGTCTGCAAAGCTGATTGAGAAATCCCAGAAAGAAGAATAATAGGTCATAAACTATCAATATTTAGAATATTTTGCCTTATAGAAGGCAATGAGAGTATGCCAAGTAACTTTAAATAGCCAATAGAAGTGATATTTTTGCCTCTCAAATGCCTGAGGAGGTAAAGAAACGGTTTTATTAGTATGACAGGATGAGAGAGAGATTGATTGGAAATGTCATTGGTACATGGATACTGATATATGTAAATTGATTTAAAAAGACCCTCTCAGTGAAAAGAAAATAGTTTGTTGAAATATGTATTTGAAATTATTTGCATATGTCAATTAGATTTGTTTCAAATTTTCTTTTTTAATATTTATAATTGATAATGGAATGTCTGTATTTTTAGGTGAAATTTGGAAATACAACATTTAAGACAGACGTGTACCCCAAATCACTTAATCCTCAGTGGAATTCCGAGTGGTTCAAATTTGAAGTAAGTATTTTTTGAAAGTTTGCCTGTAACTATATATATCTATATATCTATATATCTATATATATCCGGTTTAGCTGCCCTTAATGAAATAATTGCATTTCAAGCAGAAAATGAGTTTTGAGCACTGAAGTGTATTTGTGTTTAAATACACAAAGCCTTCTCAGCAAACCCAGCTCCAGTCAGCCCTTGTTTGCTAAGGGCGTCTCATTGGCTTTTGAGGAGTGTTTGTGAAGATAAAAGCTTGCCAGGTTGGATCCAACTGAAATGTTCTGTTAGAAAAGAGAATACTGCAGTGGAGGTGGGATTAAAAAGAGAATACTGCAGTGGGAGCAGGGATTAGGCTTTTTCAGTACAGTTATCAGTACAACTATGTATAAATAAATACATATATATGAAAGTACAGGTATTCTTGTGGGGTTTTTTTTAAAATTTTGAGCAAGGAAAGTTAACTGGTATTTAAAGTCTTACATTTGGTTGCGAAGATAATGCGCTTGTCAAAGGAGAAAACGGAAAATTCCTATTGAAGATTACAAAATAAAGAGCTTGGACAACAATTGTTGGACACTTTCTCTTCCCCATTTCCTTATGTAATAATGAGGGCACTCAGCATTTTCCTGTAATTGCTTGTTGCTTTCCAGGATCTAATTTGTTGATGTCCTTTGACATTATGCCCTGAACAAGTGCTTACACTTTTCTTTTCTGTTACTACATTTTCTTTACTACTTAAAAAATGAGGATGATATTTAGAATAAATTAATTATTTAAAACACTTGAATGAGTAGTTCTGGTTCATTTACTGTGCTCTAAGGTAATATCACAATTCTGCAAACACTCAGATGAGTCATCCCATTGCAGTTAGCAAACTTAATTCTTGGTTTGTGACATTCAACACAAAATCTGTGAAATGTCTGTCTGATGAGAGCACCATAACCTTAACTTCAGAGTATAATAGTCCTCTGAGGTACTTTATCTTAAATTTTCCTTCCTTGCTCCTTCCTTGCTCCTTCCTTGCTCCTTCCTTGCTCCTTCCTTGCTCCTTCCTTGCTCCCTTCAGTAGGTATTGTGGAGATGGGTGGACAATCTTGAAAATGTGACTTAAAACATAGTGGAATTTTAAAATGAGTAATCACTGTAATCTTGCTTCTCTGTTCTCGTCCCAGTGACAGCTCTGTTTCCAGGATCTCACCAGTTTCTGAAGGATAAAATCAAAATGAGTGAATGTGTTGTTTAGCTTCAGGAAACTGAAATTATGGATTTATCTGTGTCAGGCCACTGTTCATAACTAACTCTCTCCTGCTCTGTGTTTGTTTTTCAGCAGTGTTTCCCTGCACATTTTTAACTACTCAGATTCCATGTTAATATTTGTTTTCCAGGTAGATGATGAAGAGCTCCAGGATGAGCCTCTCCAGATCACAGTTCTTGATCATGATACATACAGTGCCAATGATGCCATTGGCAAAGTGTACATAGATATTGATCCTCTGCTCTATAGTGAAGCAGCCACAGTTATTTCAGGATGGTTTCCAATTTATGATACCATTCATGGTAAGATTTGCTAATTTAAAACAGTCTTGTTTGAAATGTAATCTGCTTCTTATAATCTTGTAAGCTGTGTTCGGAAATCTGTAATAACTTTAGCTTTGGAGTTGGAAAACTACTTTCTTGGCTTTTTTTCCCCCTTGTTTTCTGCCATGAGAAAATTTCTGGCATAGGAGTTCAGAGCAGTGCTTGGCAGAATGCCTTCCATAGGACTTGTGACAAGTGGAAAAAAATCTTCACTTGTTACTGCAAAATTCAGATTAAAAAAAAACCAAATCAGACTTACTTGTCCAATTACCACGTGTTTGCTAAACAAATGTAGTTTTGCTGGAGTTACTTGGAGTGTGCCTTCCTGGGACTTGGGATAAACTTCAGTTGAGATGAAGGGACAGGATGTGAAATACTTCAACAAGATGAAATTCCTTTTCCCTGCAATAAGTGCTCTCAGTGCTAGGTGGGTTTCATCAGAATATCTTGAAGGTATGAGAAAATGAAGTTAATGAGATTTTTGCTTTTGATTCTAATGAAGCAGCTTTTGTCTCAGAGAGCCAATGTCAGTTTAGAGCAATTAACTTGCTGCTTGAATACCACAGTGCAGAACATCTCTGTGGTTGCTGTTATCCCCCTTGTTCATTATTCAGAGTGAATTAAATGACCTAGCAATGTTAAAAGCTAATTATAAATCATTGTTGGAAAATAATTAATGGTGTTTACCAGATGCTCATCATAACTGATGGAAAGAATTTTTTGCATTTAAACCAGTTACAGCAAAGAGAAATATTGAGAAATATTGCATGTGTTTTTTTTAATTACCTTTTTATCCTATGCACATTTTCCTATCACACATTTTTTTCTGGAGCTAAATTACACAAACACTTGTTTCAGGATGTGTACAGCAGGTAGGTTAGAGAGAGTTAGATTTCTCTGTTTTTCCAGATATGTTGGTATTTCACAGCTTTTTTCTATTTAAGTGAATTTGGAGTTCTTATATTTTCATGCTCATAGCACTAGATTCCAATTATCTTGACTCTTGGCAAACATTAATTGATGCCTTCTTAAAAAATAATAAATATAATGCTCATAAGTTTGTATTGAATTTTTTTCTTTCACCTCAACAAGATTGTGAAAATATACAACCCTGAGGCATTTCCTGTTATAGTAACTGAAGGCTTCTTTTTACTGACATTTTAGAAGGGAGATGTGGCTGATTTTATTGCAGTAATATCTGAGTTGAACAACAAATCCAGTGCTGCTGTTTCAGTGTCATATGCTGATGTGATAAAGGCTTCTGAAGACAGTAGAGATCAGACTCATCAAGAAGTTTAGTCCTCAATATGTCAGAACCTACCTATAATATGTGAAATGATTTTGTTACTGGGTGGGGAAAAAGAAGAAAAAGCTGAGAACAGGAAAGCAGAGAAGTCAAGAAGGAATGGTTCTGTGTTAGAAAATATTCCATTTCTAGTAAGGTTTAGTCATAGTTGAAAATTAAGCTTTGTCCAAAAGGTCTATAATACCTTATTTTTATGTATTTCTTGTCACAGTTAAAGTATTTTGCAAACACATCCTGTGCCACTTTGTGGTTCTAGAAAGAACCATAAATCTTTCTCCTTGGGTTGAACTTCAGAGAGGAGCTTTACTGCAATTTTGAAATCATTTCAGGGAGGAAATTCAGCAGAGAGAGTACCCTGCAGCATGAGAGCCTGATGGCTTCTCCTTTCCCATTCCCGTCTTTCTCATAAAGTCCTGTTTGGTGCAAATAGGCATTTGAGGAGTGTTGCTTTCTTTGCTTCAGCCTCAAAGGCTTGGCAGAACTAGAAACTTCCTCTGAGTCAGTGTCTTTGCAGCAGACCTGAGAGGCAAGGATATGGCTTCCTGCTCCTCTGGCATTAATTACTAATAATAGGAAATAATTTATAGGTGTAGTTTTGTATTGATGCAGTTATATTGTTATAACTTCTGGTATTTCATGGTTTTTTATTGATAGGTATACGTGGGGAGATCAACGTGGTGGTGAAAGTAGATCTCTTCAATGATTTAAACAGATTTAGGCAGTCATCCTGTGGAGTCAAATTTTTTTGCAGTAAGTAGAGGAAAAAGTTTATTTGAATAAAGAGCTTTTTCCCTCCTTTCCTTTCTTTGCCTCTTCTGTTGGTCTCCGTTCTCTTCCCAGCTCATTGTGTAAACTGAGTGGAGATGACATTGATGCAAAATGCACAGAATTGTTTAGTTTGTTTTTCTTTTTTAACACATTTTTTCTGTTTGTATTTCAAAACAATGTAAATAAGGGATGGGATTTTTTAATCTCCATAAGTTGCATTTCAGTGCCTTTGCATACACACATGGTGTTATTTTGGGTCCATATCCTTTTAAAGAGGCACAAAGTGAAAAGGTTTCATAATGGTACATACTGTAACTGGTACACTGAACAGTTATCAGGGTTCCATGATCTCACAAGCAAAACTGCCTGGGTATGTCCACATTTTCACAGAAAATTGTCTGGAAAACTTTCTGAAATCCTTTTTATGTGTAATTTTATGTTTTTCTCGCTATTCTTGGCTCATAGACCTCTTACATCTTTTATATTTCTGTTTTTTAACAGCTACATCTATTCCTAAGTGTTACAGAGCAGTAATAATACATGGATTTGTGGAAGAGCTTGTAGTTAATGAGGACCCAGAGTACCAGTGGATAGACAGAATCCGTACCCCCAGGGCATCGAACGAGGCTCGGCAAAGACTCATCTCACTCATGTCAGGTATCAAACATGGACTCTAATGGCTATTGCTACTTCTAAAAATGTTCAGGATTTGAATAAGTCCCTTGCTTAAAGCTGTGTATGAGTTTTGTTATTAATTATGTTGGTTTTTTTTCTGTTCACAGTGTCTTCGGTTTCTGAGGATTATGTATTTCTAACTGATGGACAGTGTTAATTTTATTTTTTTTCACTTCTTGGTGAGGCCATGCTGCTGCCTAACTTTTTGGTTGCTTTTAGCAAGGTCAAAGAAATCTGTGAAACTTTTTTGAATATGTTCTTAACCCATATGAAGCATATCACTAGAATTTTGACTCAAACTATTAAAGTAATGAACTTCACCCTCTTTGAACTTTTTGAAGTATGTGTACAAATACGCACTATTTCAGATACAGTGTGCATCAATACTTATGATACTCATCCCATCTCTTTGAAGTCAGGCTTGCTTCATTGTTTCTCAAGCATGTCCCTTGAGGAAAGACTTGGAGAATTGGGATTATTCAACCTAGAGAAGAGAAGGCTTTGGGGTGACCTCATGGTGGCCTTCCAGTGCCTGAAAGGAGCTCCAAGAAAGATGGAGAGGGACTGTTTGCAAGGGCCTGGAGTGACAGGACAAGGGGGAATGGCTTCACACTGACGGAGAGCAGGTTTAGATTGGATATTGGGAAGAAATTGTTCCCTGTGAGGGTTGGGAGGCCCTGGCACAGGGTGCCCAGGGAAGCTGTGGCTGCCCCTGAATCCCTGGAAGTGTTCAAGGCCAGGCTGGATGGGGCTCTGAGCAACCTGGGATAGTGGAAGGTGTCCTTGAGATCCTCAGTAAGTGGAGCAACAGAAAAGATTATGGAGATGTTACTCAGTACCTTCATTGGGAAGGCCAGCACGTTGTGAGGGAAAAAGTGAAATAAACTGTTGTTAGAACTAACATGAAGACTTTTTTTGAATATAGCTCCCATATTAATTTACAAAATTCACATTTGCATATTTATTGCCATGCATAAGTGGTGCAGGTGAATAGAGTATTCTGCTGGATTGTATTCATGGCATAGATAAGAGGATAAAAACCCAGAAGAACTCAAAGCAATACTTTTTCATCTCATGCGATAAAATGTGTGATATTGCAGTATTGTTATTGGTGCAACTATGAGCTCTTTACCTTTTGTTTTGTAGGTGAATTGCAAAGGAAGATTGGCTTGAAGGTGCTTGAAATGAGAGGAAATGCTGTTGTTGGTTATTTGCAATGTTTTGATTTGGAAGGAGAGTCTGGACTCGTAGTGAGAGCCATAGGAACAGCCTGCACATTGGATAAATTAAGTAACACATCAGCATTTTTACCTGCATGTAACTCCCCATCCAAAGAAATGAAGGAGTAAGTATGAATTAGTAGCTTGTAGGGAAACAAGTTTCACCTCTCTTCTTTTCATACTCATTCAGTTTTTCATAACCGGTGTGATTTCTTTTTTTCCCCAGAATTTGTTTTTCTTTTGTAGTTTTATTTGTCTGCGACCCAGTTTTATATTCCACAATTCTGAGATGTTTTAGGTTGGATGACTTATTATTTCAGTAGAAGCTGGACTGGTAATTCTTACTTAAGATGGCTTTCTTTGAATGTTTGTAGCAATAGTACTGTGTATCCTTGGCTTGTGATCCACCAGTTTGACTGTAATTAGTTCTGCTTTCACACTGTGTTTGTACTATGAACGTTTTTGTGAGGGCCTCTCACAAATATATCTTTGGTTCAAGTTAAAATGTTTATGAGCTTGTAAGAGAAGATAAATTTTGAATTCTGATGGTTAGACTATGACCCCACAGGGGTCTCATCTTTTATCGTGTGCTTTGCTTTTTACTGTTGTAAAACAAGTAGGACTATGGCAAGACAGGTAGACAGTGAACTTGCAGAGAAATCTTTTTATGATGAGAAGTAGAATTTTGTGATTTTTTTGTCACATGTACTGCAACACCAAACAGTTTGAATGCAGTATTTTGATATGCTACAAATTAATAGAAATATACTTGCAGTCTTCTTCAAACTGTTGCTATTTTGCTTGGATAAATTAGTTATTTTCTGTTTGATAGAGAAATCCAGGAAGGAAAAAACTGCACCGAGAAGTGTATTACATATCCTGTGTTTCTAGATGTATTAATTGAAGTAGCAATTTTCATTAACTTGAACTGTTGTGTCACTGCAGTAGAGATGAGGCATTTTTGTTGTGCAAGCATCAATTGCTCTGCAAAATTTTGCAAAATCTGAACTGACTTTTAAAAATTACTGGTTTCTATTTCATGGCATAGTTTGTTTGACTTGTGTTGATTTAAAAAAATTGCCTTTGAAAGAACTTCGGATACAGTGCAGCATAGAACAACAGCATGGTGTTTATAAACAAAAAACGTAGACTTGGTAATTATCAACTTAAAAAGTGCCCATAAATAAATCAGTAGCTTTCCCTCTGCAGCAAAATGTGGAAATTCCACCTCCCAAATTACCCATGTTCAACTCAGTGATGGATATTGTCTCAGTTCAAAAAATGGGAATGTTTCTCTAAGGCAGCAAAATCAACTAATTTGATTCTTCTTATTCTTGGCTTTACTAACTTGATGGCCTGTTGCCAAAACTCAATGATGCAGTCACAAGCAGGTGCTTAAGCTGTTCCTTTCCCTCCTTTTATTTCATCTGGACTCTTGCATGCTAGGAATTGAAACTCTTAGAGTCTGCTTAGAGTAAGAGATTTCCTCTAGCTAAACTTCCCTGAAATCATTGATAACATAACTTTGCAACCTGTTTGTATGTATTGTTTTCTTTTCTTCCACCTTGGCTGCAAACTCTCTCAGGTCTCCGCTGGTTCATCCGCCAAGCCATGGATGCCGCTCGACTCACAACAGCCCAATTCACACTGCTACTGGCTCACGACTTACTCAGAACTTCTCTGTGTCTGTTCCCACTCTCATCTACACTGGTACGAGACTGCTCACACTCCAAAGCTGGGGAGAGGCAGCCCACAGGCACAGTGGTCCCAAAGGGCAGGCAGGCAGGCAGTGTAGGCAGGTACCACCCGTCTTTCCTCCCTCATTTCCTTGTGGACGCACCTTCTGTTATCAGGGAAGAAGCACCCAGGGTGCAGCAGCTCAAACAAGTGCAGAATAGCTTCTTGGAGATGCCTCGGAGTCTCTTCCACAAAGCCATACTCTTCACTTTAACATGCTTTTGCTTCCTGTGAAATTAAGTTTAAAACAAAAAAAGGTGATTTAACTGGGAAACATTGATTTGAGCTCACAATTGCTTTTGAACATAATTCACGTACAGTAGGTTTTAAAATGGTTCTAGGAAGGGTCTGTGCCATTTGTGGAAGAGATGGTTTTAGAGAGCAGGTAAGTCAAGCTGTGCATAAGTAAACTGTTTGTCAATAGAGTTGTTCCCATACAGATTCTCCTCTTTGCTCTGTTTTTAGCTGTGGCATGCTGCTGATGCTATAGGATAAGGAAACATATCTTTTTTTTTTTTTTACCTTAAAGTACATATGTGTATATACATAAGTGTATGAATATGTATAAACACAACTATAATTTGAAATCATTTTTTCTTTATTAAACTAACTCAAAGCATTGTGTATTTGACCAGATTTTTAAGCCATGAACTTTTCGATTTTTTTATTTTGCATCTATATATATATGATTTTTTTGTCACATCTCATGCCTTTCATTTGGCTTAATTGTTTCATTGTAGATGACGAGCATCTCTCTGTAGGATGCTGAGAGGGTAAAACAGCATTTCTTTGCCTCTGGCCTCATTCCCAGCCTCGCACCTAAGGAATAGCTGCTGGCCCTGCCCCAATCCCATCCTGGTGTTTGGATCATGCTGCTGTCAGCCAGGTCCTTTGGCACAGGATTACTGAATATGTTTCCACCTTCTTCTGGCAGGATTCCTTTCAATGAAGATCCCAATCCCAATACTCATTCATCAGGACCCTCCACCCCTCTGAAAAACCAAACCTATTCCTTTTCACCTTCCAAGTCCTACAGTCGACAGTCCTCTTCTTCTGACACAGATTTGAGTTTGACACCCAAAACTGGTAAGGCGCTTCCACCCACTTTTTGTTTAAGTTGTGTTTCTCTTTTTTATTTTCATTCAACCCCTTTTTGCTTTTTGGCATTTAAGTTATCAAAATGATGTGAAAATTGGAGACCTCACACAGCACGCCTCAAGCTCAAAAGGGTTTCTGCAGGGTCAAAATTTCAATCCTGCCTGTATTTCCACTGTCCTGGATAACATGAAAATTACTTTTGTACCACAACTGTATTCAAGTCAAAATAAAACATCTCAGAGCATTAAGGGAGTCCTAAGTAATTGCCTTTTTCTTATTTCCTCCATTTCATATCACAGATCATAGGAGTGTATTTCTCACCACAATATGTTGAGGATGGTGTTACTAAACCTATGTAGCCTTCAAGCCTACTGTGTGCACATCAAAGTTTACTGCATACATTTATCTAATTTTGAGCTCCCTTTTGCAAATGCAAGACTAGAAATGTAGCAGCCACTGCCTTTTTATTTTCTTTGTATATGGAAATGGCTTCACAGACACAGTCTACACTTTCAAAGTAACTTAAATTACATTGAAAGTAATCCAGCCATCTTCAAAAAGCATTTTTCTTTCTCCATTGCTTTATCATAGTTTTTTCAACTTGTTGTTTCCTCCCTCCTTATTTTTTAGTCTGTGATTAGAATCATGTCAATAATACTGTCAGCACAACTCTAAGAATTATTGTATGTTTATTTTTCATTATATGACCAGTGCTGTGAATTTTGCTACCATAGGGCAAAGTATTTTGCAGAATTGTTTGTAGAAGTGTGGTTAGTTTTTAA
Source organism: Drymodes brunneopygia (assembly GCA_013400955.1). Taxonomy (NCBI): domain Eukaryota; kingdom Metazoa; phylum Chordata; class Aves; order Passeriformes; family Petroicidae; genus Drymodes; species Drymodes brunneopygia. The sequence goes on from VZTZ01019599.1 coordinate 123,411, forward strand.
ATGATGTTTTAAATTGTGGTATTTGAAACTCAGAACATTCTTGGCTCCATCTAATTAGACAATTTTTAAGCATATTAAAGTAGTTGATTCGGCTTTACTTGATAACATCCCTTTCAAGAGTTTTTCCTAGCAGATAAATTGAATATCGCATTCAAATGGAGTTGTAATAAATATTTTATGCAGTTTATTCCCTAGATGTGTTAAAATATTCCCAATTAGGAAGCTGTCTTTCTTAGTCCTGAATTCTCTGCCCCATTTTTCAAACAAACAGAGAAAAAAAGCACACTTTATTTTTTTGTCCTTTTTTAAGGATGCCTGTCCTGTGGGTAATCTATAGTGGTCACTCATTTAAAGGACATACAGCTATAACTGGATGCTTATTACTTAGGAGCACCCCAAATTCATGTGTTTGGTTTACTGAATATTTGAAAACCTGTTTCTTTTGGTCAGATTTTCCATGGTAAAGATCGTGTCATGTAAAGGATTTAAATGTAACATAGGTAGTCATCTTTATAGATGTAAGTGTTGTGAATTTAGGCATGTGGCAACTCACTGTGAATGTGTTATGGTTTTAAAGCAGCAGCTTTAGATATTTCCTGGCAATATTAGCTAGGTGGATAAACCCTGTTGTCTATAATCAGTTCATTCAGAACTGAAACAGATTGTGTAATTGGTGCCTCTTATTTGTAGGGATTTTTCAAGTATATAAAGATATTTTTTAGCTGTTTTTCTAGTATAAAGCAAACTGTGGGCATAGTTTTGCTTACTAGCACTGTCTTTTTGGCAGCTTTTAACTATGCTACTGTAACTTGACCAAAGAGGATTTGCTAGTTACATTTAAAAATTCTGTATCTTATTATGACAAACTCGATTTTGAATCTTAATAGATTAAAAGGACAGTATCTCATGAGTCATTTGTTTTACCTCTTACCCAAAATTTGGTGATATGCAGAAGACACCTCCATAACATACTAAAATCACTATGTTGTTTTTAACAATGACTGTATATGTTTAGACCTCTGTTTTCATTTCCCAAGGCTGTTACCGAGTTGAAATATCTCAGTGTGTAAGCTGGTGATCTTAGTAGTTAAACAAAGTTAAAGAAATGCAGACTTCTCATGTGACACATCAGACATTACCAAACTCGAGATGCCAATTACTCAGATTAGCTGATGTGAAAAGTGCAGTATTTTCTGCTATTTCTGCAGTATATTATATTCCTCTTTATTTCTCAGTCAGGGAGTTAGTGTGCTGACGTGTCTGAGATGGAGATTAACCTGGAGAAACAGTGCAGATACCACAATTTCACAGTATGAGTAACAAAACACTGGAGATTGAAACTTGGATCTGCTTAAGCATCTAAGTTTCAATAGCTCCAAATCTGGAGAATACTGCCTTGATGTCTTCTGTGAAATACAGTTGTGCTTGTGTTATCCATTCTGGTCTCTAAATACATTTGCTGAGAAAGCTTGCTTGGGTTTGAAGTTGAGCTTCTGGGAGTAGAGATATATTTTATGCCTATGCAAGTGAACAGAACCAGGCTGACAAAAAGCATGATGTTTTTTAATCTGATAATACATTTTGATGTGCCACAGCATATGTTTGGAGGAAATGGAGAAGGTGGGAACTCCTTTTCTTGGTGGGAACTTAAATTCAACAAGATTTATTACTCTGGAAAATAAAAAGGGAAATCCATGACCTCTTTGGAAAATAACTTTTTCTATCGAGATAATGAAAGTAATCAGATTAAGTGCGTGCAAAGACTCTGTTATTTGGGTTTTACTCCATATTATTTGCTATCAAATTTTGTTTGACATTTAAAATGTTAAATTACCATGTCTCTAAAAAATTAATTTCAAAGTAAAGTTAATCAAGTCATAAATTTTAAAAACATGCTTCTCATGCACATTGTGGAGCTGTATTGTCATTCCATTTCTTTGTATGTCGAGAAATAATTTGCAGTAAGTGTTGATTCATTGCGAGAAAACAAAAATGCTTCATTTTGATTTCTTTTGTCCATTTCTTTAGTCATCTTCTGAATCTACGTCTTTGTCTCTATTACTTTCCTCCACAGCACCTTCCCCACAGGGACCTAGGATTTTCCTGTTTCCCAGCTCCCCTACACTCTCTTGTGATTCCCCACATCTTAAAAAGTCCTGTCTCCTCCTCTCGGGGTCTAGCATTAAACCTCTACACTCTAGCCATGTCAGCCCAGTTGTTCTGAGGAAAAGTGTTTCTTTCACGGAAGAGCTGCTTCTGGCTGCTTCTGGTAGGATCTATCTATTATGGCCTTTTACACAAACTTTTAAGGGAATGTTGTTGTGATTTGATTAACACGCAGATGCTTCTATAACCCTGGGTTTGCTCAGTTAGCCTCTGAAAACTGCTGGCTACATGACTATTCATTCCATCTCTCACCTCTGCCCCAGAAGCTTGAAACACCTTCAGAACTTCTTAGAGGATTTGAAACAATGTCATTTATGCTACAGAATTTCTTCTCTACCCTTGAAAAATATCCTTTGCTAATTGGACTGAAATAATTTAATTTATTTGTAATCCCACACATTCTCCTCACTTTGTTGTTCCTGCTGCATTTTGCATGGAGCAAATGCTCATTGCACTTGCTCATGAATCCATTCATAATTTGCTGAAATAATGGTTATCAGATGCTAGCAACTCTGCTTTTTAATTTAACCTTTTAAGCAAAGCCCATGTTTTTTTTATTTTTACTGCCCACTTTTTCATTTCACTGACATGGATTATTTTCAGTGATTTCAATTAAATAGTTGATATTACTGTGCTTTTTTTGTAGAAACTGTTTTGGTTAGTTTGTATTTTTTGAGTTTGTTTCATGTGTAGTATTTATGCTATGTTTGTCTGTATTTAATATTGTATAGTCCCTGAATGTGATGTTTAGAATCAATGCCAAATAGTAAAAGCAATTCAATCTTGTTTCATGGGACTATACAGATACTAATATTTTTGTTTCCTTATCCAAGAACAGCTAAAAATACTCGTTGAAAATTGTAGTGTTGTTATATCTAATTACATGGTAATGATAGCTAATAACTCTTGAAAATGAATGAATGAATTTAGGAATGAATTTACATACATTATTAAGTCTGATATTATTTCTAGATCTCCCAGTCTTTGGTTAAAACAAATAACTGCACTTTGATGTATATTTACAGTCTTGTTCATCTTTATAAGATGCTTGATCAGAAAAAAAAGGAAATTATCAAGGAATTATTATGTCGAATTAGTTGCAAATTCTGGAAAAGAAAATTTTGGCTTCATTTCTAACTGTTTGCACTGTGGTGTTCGTATTTCATCCTGCTCCTGACACCTTTGTGTTCTTTATGCTCTGCTTTCCTCTTCTACTTAGGGGCTTATTTTTGCTTTGTCATGTTAGCCCTGATGGCTTTAGATGCAAGGAATAGCAATGATAATGTGCTTTTAGGCATGACATATTACCGAGGAAATCTGTTTCACTGTTGTGTTTACTTTAGGAAAAACCCAATCTTGGTATGTGTTTAGTGATTTTTAACCCCAGAGCCCATAATTTACTGTCAGACACATAACCTGCATCTCAACACACTCTGTTAAGGGAACATGTCCTTGATAGCAAATAATTCAACAGCAAAAATCTTCATGAAGCTGATAAACTTTCTCTGCAGAAAAACTCTTGTGGTTAGGGGGTAAAGCTGGAGGTAAAAATCAGACAAAAGGAGAGAGAGAATTACCATATTACACAAAATTGGAGTTCCTCTCACGTTCATTTACAGCTAATCTGCAGGTTATGTGTGTGCAAATAGAGTAATCAAATAAATGTAGTTTTAAATGCTGAGCATTAAATAAGCCCTCAGCTTATTTGAATGAATCAGATTAGTATTTCATCATGTAAAATAATTTGTAATTTTTTTCAGAGTTTATATTTGAAATCAAAAGATATGCACTGCCTTTGTTTTTTCTTCTTGTTCCTAATCATGCATTATGTGACTGTTACTGTAATTATGTGTACAGTCTCCTAGTAGTGGTTAGGAAAGGTGGTTTAGTTACCTGAAACTCTCCAAAAACCAGATTTTTATTACTTCTATTAAATAAAAATATTGTAATGGTATTAGTAAGAGATACTTAACTATAGACAGAGAGACTCTTTTGATAAGGGCAGATAATCTGGTTATGTAAAAACTTTGTGAAAAGTAGATCTATATTTAAATTAGAGGCAGAAAGTCATAACAAGAAAATTTTTAAAAGTTATGTGTCATAGGAATGAATTTTAAACCCACATCTGTAAGTTTTTATATTTTAAAGTTGATTTTAATTCAGGCAGACAGCAGAAAACAATCTTAGAATCTTAGATTGGGGGGATTTGTCCAAATACTATAAAATCACTGCTCGTCGTGTGAAAATGAAAACCTAAAACAACCCTGAAACCAAAATTAAATTTTAATGCCTTTTTTTTTTCTTAAAAATTAAAATTGTGGGGATAATTTGACTGCTTTCAATGACTCAATTTTATCTATTTTGAAATCACCCATTGATTACAAATTATAATCTGTGTTTCTTTGAATGTCATTTGTCCTGATACTCTTCAGGAATGGGCAGTGGGAGTGCTGGAAAAGAAGGGGGGCCATTTAAAACTCTTTTAAGACAACAGACTCAGTCAGCTCTGGAACAAAGGGTAAGGCATTTTATACTTCCATTTCTGATCTACTGAAGTGAAAATTTATCTTGTAGTAAGTTAAATGTTTGCTGTTACTTTCTGTTTGAAAATGTGTGATTTTAGGTCTGAACTTACTACAGATGTTGACAGTTTAATAGCCCTTTTATACACAAATCACTGAAATATTAATATATTACTAAAGCATTAGGAAAAGTGGAGCAATTATCTGTGCACAGCACTCAAGTAATTGCAGTGGTATTAAGAAGTTATAGGAGAAATTACAATTGTGTGGTCTCTCTAAGGTACTGATGCATGTTAAGTTTAATACTTGAGTAAGCACATGATAATGAAGTTTTTAGAGAAGCCAAATTCAAACATTGGCATAGCTTTAAACAAGTTGAAAATCCCATTTGGAATTGGGGAAACTTTCAGTTTTTGGGAATTGAGTTGATGCCTTGCATCCCATTTCATGGAGTAGCAAGTTCCCTTTAACTGGGAACTTGAACCTGGACTACTTGACAAGCAGTAGAAGACATTTATAGGTTTAAACTTTCCCTCTATAGGACTAAAAATACCATCTGTCTTTATACTGAAGAGACTATATGAGGAAAATGGTGTTTTTAATTAATTGTTTACATTTGGAATGAGTAATTGCAACTTTTTTTTTATAAATTATACACTGTTTTGATCAAAATGTTGATAATGAGGTGTCTCAAAGGAAGAAATGTATATTCCTACTCAGAAATAAATTGAATTGCGATTTCTGACTACCTAAATCAGTGAGATAGGAGCATATATGTTAATTGGGAACAAAATCACTGACATGTGTGAAATCTAAGTGCCCAGCTGCTATTTTGAGTAAGTGGATGATTCTCTTCTCATTTCTTGTGTTACCATGGCTAAGGGAGGATCACCTCATAGGTTCTGTAGAAGGCGGGTATGTTGAAAAACACTGCGTGACTCTTTCGAGCCCTTTCTTCTTCTATTGGGGGTTTCTAAAGCATTATTTGAAATATTTTTTTTTATTTTGGTGAGGCTTTGCAGATTTCTTTGTAATCTTGTTTATGCAGCATTTTTAAAATTTGTTGATTTAAGAGCATTTTTAGATCAGTGTATTTTGCATGTTGATAAATTACAGTTAAAATATTAATTTAGGTATGAATACAAATCCATGGCATTTTGCTTTTAATTTTTTAATTTGGATGAGAGAATGCTTTGAAACAAGCCTTTTTTCTGTTTACCTTTCATTTTACTAGCATTTCAGACATTCCATGGCTGATATTTTCATTTCCTTAGGAAGCTTTTTAAAGACAATAAAAATGTAAATTAAGAGCCCTTAATGTATTTTTAGAGCTTGAATTATCTGCACATTATTTTGATAAGGTCTGTGTATTGTCTAGTAGAAAAAAAGCACTGTAAAATGGGATGGAGACATGTTGAATCTGTTATTGATGACAATTATGATGTAGCAGCAAAGCATGTGGACAGTTAATTGATAAAAAATACATTTATTCTGTCTTCTGAAAATTTCATATTGGATGTGTTTTTGCTATGGTGTTACCTCTTTTGGTTGCCTTTAAGTTAACTAGAAGGAATAACATCTATAAGTTATTTTGTCTGTTTTAATATTACACACATAAACAGTGCACTCTACTTGTCTGGATTAGTTAGGATAGTAAGTATTTGGGAAAACTAAGAACAAATTCAGTATACATAACATATTTTCACATGTATTAGATACATCATAAAATCCCAGAATACTTTAAGGGGCCTTAATGATCATCTTATTCCAACCACCTTCCACAAGACCAGGTTGCTCAAATAGTTCTTTTGAATCTTAGTTTATTTGGGTTTATGGTAATGCTAAGGTACCTTAAAAAAAAGTTCATTTAATTGCATGTCTCAACAACTTATTTTAACCAAATGTGGTTTTGGTGTATTACTTAAATAACCCTAAATGCAAACAGAACAGAGTTTGTTAGAAGGGTAATATTGCTCAATTTCTTCCCTGAAAATAAACCTGTGGAAAATACAGCTGTGGAAAACTCAGGTACATGTTACATTGTACATTAATAACTGTTAGCAATTCCCTGGGCATCTGTAGGTAGCACGGGTAACTGTAGCACAGCTGGTTTTCTGTATATTTTTAACTAAAAACATATATGCTGTGTTTCCATCAGTATTAAAATTTGAGGTTATCTTACTCCTAAAAAATTAGCCGATGTTTTTGTAGAAATGGCCAAAAGCTGCTCTCAATGGTATTTTGTGTCTCTCACTTCCACTTGGACAAATTCTGTTTTCTTCCTGTTTTTATATTCTGCAAGAGCTTGAGAGATCTTTCCTGCTGTGTTTTCAAAATGGGGATCTATTGACCTTCACCTCTGAAGGGCACTGCAGGAAATCTCTTGTGTTAGAGTGCAGTTCTCTGGGGGATTTGTTTGGCTGAAATCCTAAGCATCTTTCCTTTCCAGTGACTTCTTATCCACCCATCCCCTCATGGTCAAGAAATGCTGTAATGTTGTTTGGCCACCTTGTGAGGTGGCACAGTAAATGCACTTAGAATAAGAATAATTAACCAGGAAATGAGCAATGTCTTAATGTGGACCAGTTCCCTGCTCTGGTTGAGCCCCAAAAGCTCTGTGAGTGCTCCCAAGCATTACCTGAGGGAGTGGCTCAGTGATGGGAATGGGTGAGAGTGGCTGCAAGGGAATCAGAGAGCTGCTTCAGCTGGCACTTCCACAGAAGGGGCGTGTGTAGCCTCGTTCCATGTGCTTCTCAATTGCTTTGTGTGTCTTTAAATGAAATGCACTTAGAAAAGAAGAGCACTAGCAATACATGTATGTATATACACCTTTTTAAACGTTGTATTTGGCAAATAATTGAGGATTTCCCCAAACACCAACTATAAAATCTCTGTTTAGTTGTGAGGATTAAAAGTGACAGTTCTTTCATGGTCTATAAAATCAATGATGGTGAAGTGCAATAGTGGATTGGTATTGGTAAAATGATTGACCATCCTCAGTTGTAGCTTGGAAATCATCCTGGTTTGTCATATCCTGAAATACTTCGTGGTTGCATCACCTTGATGGAAAGGAGTCCTTTGCAAATTGCAGTAATAGAGGGGATTTCTAATATGGGAACTGCATCTGGTTCTTATGAAATCTCTGTTTTCCCTGAAATAACTGTTCTACTATTACAGTTTACAACATGTAATTGAGGCTGGAACTTGTATTTGAGTAATATAACAATAAAATTAAAAAACCACTCTAAATGAGATTTAAAAAGGAAAAAAAGTCTTCATATGAAGTTCTGGAGTTGATCTGTGTCAGAATGAATGAGAAATTGTTAATAGAATTGTGTCAGAATGGTTCAGTGAGTCTGTTACCAGATTAGTCTGTGGCTCAAGTTAACTGGTAGAACACCTTATTTTGTCGTGTATCATAATACAGGCTTGGGAGTATTGATACATTTATTGAGATAAATGCATGTTATTATTTGAGGTTTTACTCCTGGTTTCCAGTGTAGGGAATCAGGCAAACAGGAAGTCTGAGCATGTTAAAATTACTTGCAGTACACAGCCTTATGGAAAGGAACAGAAAGTGAAAAAACTTCTGAATTTGCATGTAGATAAAAAACGTTGGATTTGCTGAACTTTGGTGCATGGAGCATTGTTTACTTTGCTCACTCCATAGTGCTTCAGCACAGTGTAAATGTGAGTATGTGTGTATATAAAATGTAAATGTAGTATAGGTGTAATGGAATTGCATGTAGGTGGCACATTCAGTAAACTTTTTTATTGGTTTTTGCAGTCCTGGGAAAGCAAATATTTTGAGTGTTTTGACTGTTCTGATAACTTGCAAAGCACTTTGCAGTCTGTTAGAACCTGCTGGGGGAATCTTTACTGTATCCCTCTCTAGAATCCATCACTGATCCTGAAGACCCATCAGTCAAGCAGGTTTTCAGAATCCTGGGGTGAAATCTTCCCACTTTTTAATTGTATCATAAGGCAAAACTGCAGGATTTGGGTTTTGGGATTATTTTTCTTCTGGTTATTGATAGTATGGTTGCTGATTTCAAAGTTTGCCTCTTAATTTTAAAAGTTTAAGCCAAATGAAAATCCAGAAAACATGATGTTTGTAGGACCTTTTAAAAGTTTTAAGAGTTCCTATAACAAGGATGGTAAGAATCCTGAAGTATTAATTTTTAAACCTACATTGGCCTTCAGTTTAAGATGACTTTTCATGCCATGTATTGCTGGAAGAACTTGATCCTCATTGATCCTGCAGCATGTGTGCTCTTCAGGTAGAAGCTCAGTTGAATTGTACTGTTTCCAAGTATGTGAGAAAGGAATCTATCCTGTACTTTCTCTCATATAAAGATATGGTGTTTATTTGTTCCATTTAATCAGTTATAATTCTACAAAACATGATTGCATGATTTTTCTTCCTTTTTTTTTTTGGCTTTCTGCGTTTAGAATTGCTGAACATGAATTATTGCCTTTCCCCCATAAGTGTGCTATTATGTATATATTAGACATATCACAGAATGTGTCTGGAGAAATTAAAATCTAGTTTTGGGCTCAACTTCTTTGAAGATCACTTTTATTTCATCATATGTGTCTTGAAAAATTGCTGTTATTACTTACTTTGCCTCTTCTATGCATTACAAGCTGGAGTAGTTGCTGAAACCTAACTCTTCATTTTACTTATGAACTGGAAGTGAATTACCTTAGTTTAAGAGCTTACAGTTGTGTTTCAAGACCTATACTTTATTTTAAAAGATGGATATTTACTTGTTATGTTTAGAACTTATGAGCAGAGCAGTCCTTTGATATTTTTAGGTATGTTTTCCTGTAATAAGACATCCCTCATTCTTGTAAGACTACAGTTTGTTTCACCCTGTGCTTCTGAATCAAACTGCAGTCAATTGTAACAAGAACACCTAAAAATGGAGAAAAATGTTTATTTTTTATCAGCTAATGAAAGAAGCCATGGTAAAAGTGGATCAATAGAGGTTTTGTTCACCTCTAAATATGTGAAGTTTTGATTATTTATCACTGTTGTGCTGAGAAACAACTCTATGGGGGAAAAGTATTCTTTCACTGTGTAAAACCTCTGCTTTTCTGATACAATGGGTCCGTGAGGACACACGGTTCTGTAGTGCTCAGCAAGCCTGAAGGACACATTGGCCCAGTGGAACTGCTTTGCTTGGATTTCAGGGAAATGATCAATTCATTGCATGTTAATTGGCACTCAGCAGTGCTTGGTAAGCAGTCATTTAATGTTTGTTTTTAATCCCAACAGGAATTCCCATTTTTCACCCTGACGACCTTCCCACCAGGCTTTCTTGTCCACGTTGGGGGCGTTGTCAGTGCTCGCTCTGTGAAGCTCCTGGATCGCATCCACAATCCCGGTATGTCAGCCCAGGAATGGCCTCCTTGCACAGGGCCTGTCCTCTAACCTTGGTAACAAATCAGTGCTGGGATAGATCCACATCTGTTCTAACAGTGGGTAGCAAAAGCAGTGTATTTCAGATAATCGTTTTAAGCTTGAAAAATAAGTTACTCCAAGGTTATGTTTCTAGTGAGAAACATTTCAGCAAATTAAAGTAGTAATAAAAGTACTTTGAATCAGTAACTTTGTACTGAAAGCTGTCTTTGAATTACTCATTAATTTTTTTGCTACTTTTTGGTATTAAAGCTTGATGCAAGTTTTCCATTCAAACAAAAATGAGATGAAATGCTTGATCTTAACTACGAATGTTTTCTTGTTTGCAGCTCCTTGAAATCCTTAAGGACTAATGGCTACAGTTTAGCTCACAACATGGTTTTTAACCTTTACAACTTTGTTTCTGTTCTTAAAACCCTTTACTGAACAATAGTATGAGATTTTTATTATTTTCCTGGGAGCCCCAGTATGAGAATATGTGTGTTTTGCATGTCCTAATTCTAATGTTAGTGCTGAGTGACTTTTGACTCTGAAGATGTGGTTGGTTTAGTCACTGAGACCAGATGAGGAATGCTTTGCAAAAAGTTGGGAGTTGACTGTGCACTTAAAAATGCAGAGGAGAGTAAAAATAGCACCTGTAGTGGTTTTGCATTCACTAGTCAGGAGTAATAAAAGGAAGTTTATGCAAATACATCCCTAAAAACAAGTGTAAAAAAAATCTTTTCCTTTTCTTCCTATGGCCCAAGGCAAGCAATTCTCCAGGCAGGTAGATCAGATTGTTGCTGATCTAAAGATTCAGTAAAGTGGCAACATGAAATTAAATCCAAGACTTAATTTGAATTAGATCCTCCTACTTTAAGGGATTTTTTCAAGTATATTAGTACACAGTATTGCTCTTTTGTTTGCCTATTCTAAGATCTATTTACACAGTGAAGAAAAGATTAAAAGAAATGTCAAAGTATAATTAATATGTGAGTCTTTCTTTGCCACAAATTTATTTTAGGATTCTGTATTTTCAACAGATTTCTGATACAGGTCTCTTATGTGCAAAATTTACCGTGTGATAGATGTAAAACAGAATGGAAAAAAAATCAATTCTGCTCACAAGTTTTAAAAACTTATTTCTTGCATTATTATTATTATTCACTCCTTCATTTTTACCAGCTGACTGGAAGCAGCATAAGACATAAGGCAAGATAGAGAAGTGTGTTTGCACAGCTGCAGTGTTTCTGTGAGACTTGCAGATTGCTCCTGACCAGTGAATGTAAAATGCATGATCCTTGGAATTCATACTGCAAAACAGTGAGAACAAAATGGGGAGTGGAGGCACATGGCTGCGGGAGGGAAGGTGGAGAAGTAGAAAATAATTCTGGTACAGTTATGATCGTGGAGCATTTGAGTTAAATAAGTCTGTAAAATATTGAAGGAAGCAAATAAACTGGCAAATTAATAAATCAGGAGAACGTGGAAGAGGAGAGAACGTTTGAAGGTGGATTAAGAGCTTGCCAATAAGAGAAAATTGCCATATACTGTCCACTTTGGTCACCTAGTGCCAGATTGCTATAGCATGCTCCTTTCTCCCTTTCTATTTCAGCCTCTTATTAACTCTGCTGTCTGTGTCTTTCCAGTTCCTGTGGAGTGGTGTTGTCAATTGTGTTCTTGTTGGTAGTTTTTTCTCACTATTCTGCTTCTATAACTGATCTACTAATTTGCTGTTTTGAACTCAGCCTTTGTCGGAATTATGGGTAACACAAGATCATACAAACTGCTAGACTGGAATAGTTTCAATTCAGGTATTTTATTAGTCATTCAGTACTACATATGCTGACAGAAATTATGGCAGCTCAGTGAAGTTATTAGAAATGCTCTAGGATATTTAGGTTAATGCTTCAAATTGAAATCTATTTAATCTTCGAATGCCTAAATGTCATGTTTTCATGTTGTTAAAGACTTTTTTTGAAATTACAAACCATTGTTTTAGTATAAAATAGTATTGCTAAGAATAATTTAATATCAACCTGGAAAGCTGAATGTTCAGATGTTTATCTCGTAGTCACTTTCAGCTCAGCATCCATGAAGGAAGTAATTTAGGGAAAGAGAATGGATTCTTCCTTACACAGTTGGGATCATGTCAGGTGTGATTTTTTTTGTTTGGTTTGGGGTTTTTTATGTAAAGGGATTTGGTTTTTTTTTGCTTATTGCTTTGATTTGAGGGGATTGTTGGTTAGTTTTGTTTTGTTTTGCATGGGCTTGCACTTTCTTCAACAAAGGCTTTCTTCCTTTTAATTTTTGAAAGTTGATGAATGTGTTTGTTCTTAATAATAGCTCTAAAATAATAGATGTATTATAGATAATAATAGATATAAAAATTGTCCAAGAAAAATAGAGAGCTATCAGTTTAAAGAGAAGGATAGTATGTAGCCCAGGATTTCTTGGTTCATAAATCTTGTATTGTAAAATGCAGCCAGTTTCAGGACTTAAAACATAATTATTTGAACTTTTTAATCACTTCATTACCTAGCTTGAAAAAAGCCCTAATATTCTTATTTTTTATGCAGTTTCAGTAATCAAAGTGTGTTACTTTCTTGTACAGCTGTAGAAGGAATAGATGAGTTGATGCAATCTAGAGGAATTAAAGACTTCTCCCTCTCATGTTTTCCCTCTGGATGGATAATGTGGAAGAGAGGCAGGTGTAACTTCTCTACCTGTAACATCCAAGCCAGCAGACCTTGTCAAACTTTGGTGTTTTTAAAGCTGGCACAATAAAAAGATACAAAGCTGACCTCTGAGGGCTTGTTTCCCCCAGAAACAAACTTTCCTTCTTGGTAATTCACTGTTTCTGTGCAGCTCTGTGTCATGCTCTGAAATTCAGCTTAAATGTACAGTTGTTAAAAAACAGACATTTTTCATTTTGCAAATGTAAGGAGAGCCTGAAACTATTGGCTCATTTTTATTGTTCCTTGTTACAGTAAGCATCCTTTAATATTATAATTATGAGCTTGTCTGATTTTGTTTTCTTTGCTTGTTCCAAAGTGATAATCTTTTAAAATTAACTTCAGTATGAAAAGAGTATTCTAAAATTCTGAGGTCTATGGCTGGTATAGCATAGTGTGATCCAAGGTGTTAAAGATGTTTTGAAATCTTTGTATATTGTGTGCAACCTTGGGAGGTTGGAATTTGTTGTTGCTTCTTCCAGATTGTTTAGTAGGATGTTTTTATTGAAAGAATTTTGTTAGAATAATGCAGTAAATGAGTTATGTACAGACACTAAACATGCCTTGAACTAGGCTAGAAAGTGATAAAAAAATGTAAGATTAGGAAGCTAAGTGGAAGTCAGAAATTTAGGTCTTGACAGAATATTCAAAACTGTTGTCTTAATTTTTTAGAGATTACAGGAAAATGAATGTACATATGTATGTATATAAAACATTTAACCCAGAGGTGCTTGTTACCTAAAAGTGTTGGTTGGAGTAGAGAGATCTAAACCAAACAGCAATTGTAGAGTTACTAGCTCCCTGAGAACTGGCTGTGTTTCTGTAGCCTTGCTGTGTCAGTGGTCTGTAGGAAGGGATGGTTAATCCTCCTGCTCTGGGGCTGAGCAGCTTATTCCTGCATCCATATTCCTGCAAGTGGGGGGATTTTTGCAGTGCTGGGTGTGCTGCTGGACAGAGAATGTAATCACAACCATAACTGGGCCAAAAGTATGTTCCTTTTGGAAAATGTTCAGGTTTCATTTCAGCTTGCATAGTAACCTGTGTAGGATATTTTTTTTCTTGCCGGTGGTTTAATTGTGTGTAAGATACAACGGGAGCATCCAGTGGTAGTGAAACGTCAGCAATTTGAAGGTGCTTGAAAATCAGACGTGGAAGTAAAGACTCACTGTTTCCTGAATGGAAAAGAAGCTGCTTGAATATCTGGGAATTGCATAGGGTTTGATGAAGAATTGTTTAAATATTTGTAAAATGCAAAAAGGTGGATATGAAGATGAATTTGCAAAATAAAAGTTAGAGAGTTGAGCAAAAATTTATAGAAAAGAGGGCACATAATACAGTGGAAGATACCTACTGGTGGTGTCTTTGAGAAAGAATGTAGTATAAGTATAAAAACATGCAAGGAATCTTCAGTCCAGAAGACTGGATCTTTGTTAAAAGTTTGGCTCTGAAGTTAAACCCAGAGCAGAAAGGGAGGCAGTGCTAGAACTTGTTGAATAGAGGCTGCTTTTCCATATGGCTGTTTCATAACACCAATATATAGTTTCTCACATAGTACAATTTTTAGCTCCTCATTCAGGAAGCTGCTCCAGCAGTGCATCTTCAGCTCCTGTAGTCAGAATTATGGAAAGATAAAAGATTGTTAAAAACTTCCTAAGCATCTCCCGAGCTCCTTGTGCGATATCCAGTCTTGCTGTTGGAGTGTGAAATTCTCCAGAGTTAGTTTTTTGTATGAGGAAATGCAGGAGGAAAGCTTGGCTATGTTTTGTTTCTGTAACTGGATATTTTTCTTTCACAGAAGTACAAACAGAGAATGTGTAAATTACATTTCAAGCTGCTTACTGGGGTGTAAATGTGGCCCATTTGTAGGAACACAGTAGGAAATGTCAGAATGGTCCTGTTGGTGTCTGATGTGGTTATCCTTCAGAACAAGTAGGAAAATATCCAACATTTTAAGGTTGACCTCTTGCCTTTGCTTGGAGAATTTCCAGGTTGACTTCTTGTCCATCAATGTGTTTTGAATGAAAATGGGAGGTTAAGGCAGTTGTCAGAGGCTTTTTCTGAAAGGAGTGAGGGGTGTGATGTTCTTCAGTAATAATCTACTCCAGTTTTCTGCAGCCTTTCCAGAGGAGTGAATGTTCCTAAGTCATTTCTATGGTTAATGTGAATGGTGTTTTATATTCTTTCTGGAAGCAGATACACCCTTATGTTAATGAGATAATTTTCATTGGGACTATGCATTTTTTTTTTGAGAGCTCTAAGTAGATATTTATGTAACTGAAAGGGTGGTCACTGTCAGTGAGCATGGAATAGTATTCACATGTTCTGTTAGAGATTTGTAGATGAACTTGGCATTTAAAATCTTTGTTTTGAATTCTTTGCCTACCTAATTAATGCTGTTTAATCTGTTCATACTGATTTAAAACTCCCCCTAAATTCTGGCTAATGGTGTGAAAGCCAGTATAAACTTTTCCTTGCACAAGTGCTCCAAAAAAGCCATTGCTTATTGCACAACTACACCTTGGTTTGGAATTGATAGTACACAAGAACTTGAACCTTGGTATTGCAAAAATTGTATTTTTGCACATAACTCATCCTAATTTCAAAATATGGGGCTCTACTAAAACTGTTGTCTTCATAAAATTTCCTTCATGGATTGCATTGAGTTTTTTCAGCCTTCTGATATTTGCATCTATGGTTGCAAACATACAGTCAGAATATTTGCCTGGCTCAAAATGTATCATTGTTAGAAGAAAAACAGAGTGATTCTGGTTCAATCAACACCTTCCTAACTGCTGCATAATTACAGCTAAACATGGCCTTGTAAAATGTTTATGGGAATTTTGTAGGAAAATGTACAGAAAGAGAACACAAGTTCGTACTGACTGTAACGGGATTGTAGGAATAACTCATAAATGTCAATGGATAATGAGGCACAAGAGATTTTCTTTTTAACTTGAATCCAGAAGTTAAAAGAGGCTTCTCTGCCTAGCTTGTCTTAAAACAAAATTAACAGTTGTAAGTGTATAGAAATAATGAATGCAGAGGTTCTGCATTCCTGAGGAGTGCAAACAAGGAATAGAAAATTCAGAGAGAGTGTCGTTTCATACCAAATAATGCCATCCCTTTTCTGCAGCTCTAAAATATATAAAATGTAGTTTAGAAAGCCTTGTCTTGTTATAGTATAGTGTCCCCAGCTTTGAGTAACCCAGCCCCTTTGTTGGAGTCATTTGGAAGTTTTCTTTGAAGATTGCTCATGTTTTAGAACAGGTTGTATTTATTGTGCCAAGGTGACGAAGTGACAGAGACACCAAATAGAATAAGTAGTTTCTTCATGGCCTGCTGAGTCACCATACTAGGGTGAATGACTGTTTGAAATAATCACTAAAAGCTGGAGTAACAAAGGCACATATTTATGCATAGAACTAATTTTCCAGAGGCAAATTTATTTCCTATATTTAAGATTTTTTAAAATTGCTGGGCAGTATTTTTGAGCTTTTATAATTCTTTTATAACTCTAAGTATGATGCAATTTAAACTTTCATTTTTATGTATTTTAAAGTGTTATTTAATAGTTTAATTTTTAATATATTCTGAATGTATTTTTTTCCTCAAATGCCTTATCTTCTGGTATTATATTTTTCCTTTTATTTAAGTTGTATCGCATGGAGGTTTCTTTTCTTTTAGCTCTACACTAAATTATTACTGGTGCTTTGCCATTATTGCAAGATTTATTTTAGATGGTACTTTTTTCAACGTGTGCTCTTCCTATCTGACTTCCATCTACAATTAAAAGTTTTAGCCACTGTTGTGGCTGTATTCAGCCATAAGGGGAATAATCCTTCTGCTTCTCCATCTTGGAGTATATTTTGGGATTAAAGCTTACACTCCTCAACAGTGAGCTGCTACTGAGAGGAATGATGGATGGAATTTTCTGGATGGTTTCTCTTGGATTCTTTTGGTGGTCATGTAGTGATTCGGCCTGACTGACCCAGTAGAAAACTGTCCTGCATATGAAAGGGTTTGTGTTTAATCAGCCAGCCAATATCTCATCCTGTAAATGCAGTTTTAATCCTAAGTGTTCTTAAAATTGTCTCCTTAGTAATTGAAGAATTTCCTCAATTTTCAAGTCTTGTTTTGTTCATTCAGCAGTTTGGGCTTAAGAAGTGAGATGTGTGCTGCTCTCTGATTTCACCTGGCACAAAAGCACTGGGTATCAATAATATTTTGCAGGCTGGATGTTTTATTTGGAGTTTAACTTTATAAGAGTAAATGTGCCTGTTCTCTTTGGGTGTAGTTCCACGTTTCCTGCTGGTTTAGTGTACCCTAGATTTCCATTGATATATCCCAATAATCTACTTCCTTCACTTTCTGTAACAAAGTTTCATTTGTACATCTTTTAGTCTTAAAGGTGAATAGGGAGTAATATTTTTAACCATGGATGGAGTGGCTTGAAACTTTTTTGAAAGTTTTAGATTAATTTGCTGTAGGTTTAGTTATTTGCTACCTGAATTTTGTGTTAATCTTTACAGACCAGAGGGTTTGTGTTTTTGTATAGTTATTTAGTTGTTAAATATTTTAGAAAATTGATACTGTCAATGTTTATGGGACAACCAGAAAGGATTAAATAGTGCTTCAAGGTTCAGGGAAGGTTGGTTATGAAACTAATAAAGGTGTCTGTTAAAAAAACCCAACCAGCCAAACCTACAGAAAAATACCACACTTCTTTCTGTATAAGCGTTAGCAGGCTTTTCATTAAGAAGGTGTAAAAACAAGGGAATATTGAACACGTGGAGAATGGCTTTGCCTAATGAAAGGCTCAAAGATTGAATCTGAAAGAATATTATTGACCTCCATTGCCATTTTTGAAACAATAGAACAATGAGTCATTTATAGATCATGAAAATTTTTCTCGGATGATTGTCCTCCTCCTGTCAGAGTTTCATGTTATACATGAAAATATTTAGTAAATTACAACGTAAAATTGGTTGAAATTTATCAGAGAGTTCCTACTTTGGAGTAATTTCCTCAGGATGTCTAAGGATTCAGCTTTAAGGATACAGCAACTCTTGGGTATGAACTGTGCCATCAAGAGGCCATTCTTAATCCTTCTTCAGTTTAAAATAATCTATATGGGCTAGCAAAGTGCAGCTTCTGGCTAAATCTTGAAAGAACCTGTACCAGTGACCCTCTAGCAAATAACTTGGGAAGGGTGTTGCTTCTTATGGATCAGAAAGTGATAGTGTCTAGGTGAAAGATTTACACAGGCTGTTGTCCCATGGATAGTACAGCTCAACCTTGTATTTTAGAGGAGATGGGGGACTTGGTGGTGGATAGAGCTACCTCAAAGAACATTCCATTGTTTGTTTCTTACAAAACTGCTGAGTAAAATCAGTTTGGAAAGTTTCAGGTGGAGGAGGGTTGAGTTGGCACGATTTTTATAGAACACTGTACTGTTAACAGCATTGTTTCTCAGGTTCTCAACTGTAGAAACAGTGTGCTTTGCTTCCACTTGGTTATAAATATCCTGCCAGTTTGGAAACATGAATAAAGTAAGTTTAATATTCAGCCTTTGGTTTCCCACAAAGGGCGCTTAATTAGCAGCGGAATCTCCTGTAAACTTTTCTGCTCAAAGTTGTAGAGAAACCTTGGTCCAAACTACTCGGTACATTTGCTAGAAAAGCTTGTGACTGAGTGCTCTGTATGCTTGCCTTTTTGCTTCCACCTAGAATCCAGGGCCATTACTTTCTGTAACCATTTCAGTGAGCTGCCATAGTTTTCAGTCTGTACTGTCACCTGATCCAAGCATGCGCCAAAATACCCACCGTTTCTGGCTCCTGTCTGCTGAATCTGCTTTGCAAACCCTCAGTTCTTAAGCTTTTGCCTTAGCAAAAAAATCAACAGGCACTCTCATGGAGTGTGCTGGACACATGCCATCCTGCTTCCCTAACTCCTCTAATTGTTTATGTAAGTCCTTAGCTTTACTAAACTTGTAAATGCTACGACAGCATCCCCATGTGAAATTGTGTGGCTCATGTGTCAAAAAAGGCTGCTTGTGAAAATATTTGTCAGAAGAATATGAATGCTACACATTGCACTGCATTCAGTGTTTTGTATCAACTTATTATTGCAATGTCATGGTGTTTGATTTTAATTGTAGACAATTATTTTGTGTTTTAATATGCAAAGGTAAGTCCATGTAAACTATGAATGTACAGTATATATATATAAACATAATAATTGTTATTTTTTGGCCTCTTTCGGGAACAAAAATATAGTCAAATATCTTAAGTAGAGGTCCCAGTCTTCTTTACAAATAGTTGTTTATGCATGATTCTTATAGAAATATTTGTTCTTGTGCAATAAGAAATTGTTGGCTTCTTTAAAAGATATTGGGCCTGATCCTGTTAATGCTGAAGACAATGGCTGGAAAATACTTCTTACTTCTAATAAGAATGGAAACAATCTATTACATTTCTGTAGTTAATAGTTTTGTTAGTGAGGGTATTGAACAGATTCTTAGAATGAAGAATTAAATGTTGTTTTAGCAGGACATAGTGTTGAGCAACTTCGCAACAGTATGTGTTTGCCATAATGGTAAGGTGTTCTTGTAGATGTTAGGTAAGAAAATTGTTAAGTCTCTTAATAACTTCAATAATTTAAACTATAAATTTTTGTGGAGAAAAGCTAAATAGAGTTTGGGACCCGTCACTATTTCTACCTTTTCTGTTCACTTTAAGGATCCCTGTTTGCTTTCAACATCTCTTTCCATTTCAGTTTTCACTGTGGCTGCATTCCTTTTCAATGTCATTCTTGTCTTTATCAATCTTACCTTTATTTCACAGCACTTTTTGTATTCATCCTCAGTCACTTCACCTGTTGCTAACTCTCAAATCCTCATCATGACATTTTCTTGGACTTTGACATAGAAATGTCACTGGTGACTTTTTTTTTTTTTTGCCACATGGAACCAAAAGGTGTAAAAAATTACGGTTTTGAAAATTGGCGCTTTTTTGTCTAGAAAAAAGGGTACTTCTTCTTTGCAGATGTTTTTCTGTGAAGTACAGGAATTTGTGTGGCTGTTTAGTCAATGTTTATAACCAGCTGCCTGTGATCCAGTCTCATTGAGCAGGTGTTTTTCTGCATGGTCAGAGAACCACTTTTGCTGCTACTTAGACTTTTCATCTGTAAGGAGAAACACGTTGCTTATCAAAACAATAACTGGCCCATGACTGGAGGGGGAAAGAGGAATTGCTCCCAAGATCCTTGTCCATTTCACCAAAAAGAGTTAATGGAGAACTTTCACAGAATGTTCTTGTGGTCTTACATCTTCCATACACTCTGAATTTGTCAGATGTTGTAGCCTGGCCTTACAATCCATTTCCAAAGACTCTCCCTTGATTCAACTACCCCTACTGCTGATACCTGGTGGCAGCAGCAGCAGCCTCTGTCCAGAGGTGCTCATGCAAAGAGAAGACATTTCCCACTTTTTGTACCACAGATAGTTCTGAGCTAAGCTGGGCAGCTCCCAACCCTGTGTTGTGATGGATTATTTCTGTAGGATTCTCAGTTTCCAGAGCTGAGAAGAGCAGGTGCTCCAGGAATCTGAGTCAGGATTGCTGAGTATCATGTTAAGCATTCATTTTCCCAGTCACTGAGAGGGTTTAAGCAGTGTTTTCACACTGAGAGTGAAGTGCAGCACCTCAAGATTGTGCCAGTAATGCACTGAAACCTGCTAAAGTGAACTTGGATGTAACAGAACATGATTGATACAATTCATAGAAATCCTTTGTTTTGTGTCCTAACGTGTATATTTTTGTTGATTGCAGAGAACATTCCTAAGAACTCACTGTAAGGTTTTTTCTGTTCAGTGTTCATTTCTTAAGGCCAGGGTTGAATAAACTTCAGTCTGAGCATCCAGGCTGCTGCTGGTCACTGTAATGCTATGGTTACACAAGCATTGCCATCTAAATTAGGTATAATTGAATATGTGGGCCTCTGTGCTCTTCCTTTTAATTAGAAAATGATCTTTAGTTTAGTTTAGAAAAATTAAAGCCTCGTTCTAAATGCAAAGTTGAGGTAAAGTCATGAATGAATACATCTTACTTTACAGTATTTCTGTTTCAGTAACTTTTAAATTATGTGTATATCTGCATCTTGCATTTTTGTTTGTCATGTTGTCAGAGAGCCAAGTGTATGATAACGTGGTTATCATACACTGTGTTGATAAATATTCCTGCTAGTACAAAATTGGTTCCAAATAAATTGCAGGTTTTGACCTTGATATTTAAATTACAACTCAGCAAGCAGAACTCAGTGGCTGGAAGTTTGTATCTGTGCTAAGTTCAGTTAATTTCAGGGAAATCCCATAAGAATGTCTACTCAGAACCCTTGGTAACATCTGAGTGCCTATTATTTGTTACTGGTTTTCCCTTTTTGTATCAGCAATTAACACAGTTGCCAACTGCATTCATTGAAACAGGTAAGTTTTGAGAGAACAAACAGCTGACAAATTCTAGTTATAAGTTCAGTATTTGTTGGCTCCATATGTAAAAAGCTTGCAAGACAAGAGCTTTAGTTATGGGAACTAATTGCTGAGCACTTAAAATAAATTAATTGCATGAACTTATTCTAGCAGTGCTCTTTTTTTTGTATTTTTGTATCTTGTAGTTTTCCAGAAAAGCAGGCAGGATATATTTAACATATAATCTTGAGGACAATAAAGGTAATTCAAATCCTTTCATGGGCATGGAGGGAAGGTGCAGTTTCCAGGCTACTGAAGCAAAAAAGCACTGATGACTTCCATCCTGCACTTCTTCATGCTGTAAATGTGGAAGGAGTTTCAAATCCCTATGGCTTCTCACAATTAGAAGTGCCACAGAACTGTTTGATTAGTGATACAGTCTTGAACAAATATTTTAAAAATCTGGTTAACAGAGAGAACTGCTTGCAGTAGTAAAAGCTATTGAGGTTATTTCAAAGATATCAAGTGTACAGCAAAGTCAAATATTAGTTTATTGCAACAAATACCGTTTCGTTACTGTTTGTTTTTCAACATTACAGAGTATCTGTGATGCTTTGTGGCAAGTTACACACTGCTCTTGTGTTGTTGGAGAGTGTGGTTTGGAACTAAAAATGGGTAGAGATTGGAATAGCTACAGTATTTTAGTGTTATCTGTCATATGGACAACAAGAAGAATGCAGTAATTTGTGAGAACCTGCTCACATGGGGGAGAAACAAGATAATTAGTGAAAAAGTCCCATTAGTGTTTGCTTGAAGTGTGCTAAATAGGAAGGAAATAAATTGTCCAGGTACAACAAAACACTTGAATATGAAAAACTCAACTTTTCAGCTTAATTGCATGAAGCTTTGTGTGGGCATAGTACAGAATAGTGAACTGATTTATACTTTGTCTTTCAGATGAACCAGAGACACGAGATGCCTGGTGGGCAGAAATCAGACAAGAAATAAAATCCCATGCCAAGGCATTGGGTTGTCATGCTGTAGTGGGCTACAGTGAATCAACCAGCATTTGGTAAATCATGATGATGATTTGATTTTCAAAATGCCACAGAAAACATGTTTCATCATCAGTGGATTAAAAGTTAACTATTCCAGTACAGTTGTTGATCCTGTCTGTTCTATAACTGCTTTACAGAGTTTGAGATTATGAAATTTCAGTATTAGGTGGTTTTTATATACGTTTAGGTCTGGGTTTTAAGTATTTTCCAATGAATGTTACAATTTTTTATTTTAAACTAAAGCCTACAATTTGCTTTGTAGTAACAATAATAATTTATCCATGAAATTTTCTAAACCTAATTTACCTAAATAATTAAGACTGCTCCTAAAAGTATATGTACTGAACTTTCATTATTGGATAACAACTGGCAGACCAGAACTTAAATGGAAAACTTCACATTTCAGGCCCAGAAATGTGAGCCAGGCGTGTCAGATGATATTAAACAGAAAATTACTCTGGTTCACTATTTCAAAGTGCTTTTGGGAAGTAACGAGCAAATTCAAACAACTGAATTTACTTTCTGTTCAAGTTGATTTTGCCTAAATATTTTAAGGTAAATGCACTAAAGATTTGCATTTTTAAGGAGAGGAATTGCAAAAGTTCTGTTTTACCATATTTACCTCAATTACTCCATTACTGAGGGATGCACACACCAAAATGAAGGATTTATTCCTTTGCTTGTCAGTCTCCTTGTAAAAAGCATGAATAGTTTGTATTCTTTTAATTATGGGGAAAGAATGTACAGAGCACAGACAGGCAATCTTAGTTACTGGATTTTTTCTCTAAAGGAATTTAACGTGGTAGTGTTTGATTACTGATAAAATATTTATTGGAGATCCCATACTTATTGCCAGTTCAGCTTTATTCTGTGGTTAAAGCACAGGCCTGTGTGTCTAATTACTGGTCTGCCAGACAAGTTATGTATGAAGAATTATTTTGGAAAGAGAAACAACAAATTAAAAAACTACTTGTATCATTCTAGAAAATGTGGGAAAGATTTTCTCTATTTTTTTTTAATATAGTATTTTAAGAACTGAATACTAGAGGTTTGTTTCTTATTTAGCAACTTGACACTTACTCAAAGCTCTGTGGTTGTTCTGAGAGTTTTAACTGCTAAATCCTAAGTATGGTTGGTTACTTTACATGCAAAATGTACCATTATTGTAATTCTTCCTAGTAAAATTTTACTGTTTTGCCACTTTTTATCTTTCAAGAAGCGCCCTTGTCATTGTTGGGTTGTAACTTCATTTTGAAAATTGAATGTTAATAATGTGCTGAGGCTCTCAACTTTCCTTTTACTTTGGTAAAAGTAAAAAAGTAAAAAAATTTTACCTTGTTTTTTTTTAATGCACAGTTGGTTTGCTGTATTTCTTTGCATTGTTAACCATAGAATTGAAAACCATACCTAAACCTGGTTAGCCTTTCTGATGTTATATTATTTGTAGCATGAGGCAAAGCTCTTAAGTCTTTTTGTTCAATCCTTCTTCATCTTGTACTTATGCAGTGGTTACGGTATAAATATCAGAAGAAGATTGTTTGTGAGTTTTAATGGATAAAATTGCACAAGTGCACAAAATTAGTGATGATGTTGAACTTTGTTGAGACTTGTATTAGCCTTTTAATCTGATAATTTTATCTACGAGCAGCACTGAGCAGTAGGAATTCACTGTGTTGTTATTCTTTTCTCTTGTAGTGAAGAGGTCTGTATTTTGTCCGCATCTGGCACAGCAGCTGTACTGAACCCTAGGTTCCTTCAGGATGGCACCATGGAAGGCTGTTTGGAACAAAGGTTGTCATGGCAGCCTGGCTTCTTTTCCATAGGGTCAGAGAAGGGAGAGGTTGATTTTTTTCCTCAGAACCAAGATAGTTCTTCTCTATTAGGGTAGGTTACAGTGTTACAGTGCAGGATGCGGGACCAACCACTTTACTGCTTTTCACTAACAACAACCACCACGGGAGTAATGGAGCTCTGCACCAATTTAGATACTCTGTTTTTATTTCTAACAGTCTCAATAAGGTAACACGTTTGACTACTAACACAGATCATAACTCAGTTTTTTCCTTTGCTGCTCTTCAGGTCTCTTTTTCTCAACTTTGTATCACACGATAAGAAATGGCAGATGTTTGATAATTTACATAAGCCAGAAGTGGCTATGTCTGTAATATGTGTAGATATGCTGCATTAAATACTATTTATGTGTATATGTGCTCTCTAAATATTCTTCAAGAGCTGCATGGGAGATAAAATAGCTTGATTGTAAAACAAATATGATGCCAGATTTTCCCAAAATAGGTATGTGTTAGTTGATGAACAAAATCATGAAACTGCAGGCCAAACATGAAGTTTCCCTTTGTTTCTGCTCTTGCAAATAAAATTTGAAGAATGAGTTTTGCCACAAAGTTATTTTTGGGGAAAAAATATTAATTAATACAGATTGGTAATTTATTGTGTTCATCAGGATAGTAATCAAATATTTCAAGGGATTATTGTAGTTGTAAGAAAGGCTGTTTATTACATTGTAGCATTTGCATTGCTTTTCCCATAATAAACCAGTGAACGTAGTATTATTTATTATTTTTTACTTTGTTGGCAGAAGACCATTGTCTTCTGGTGTAGATAGAATTTTAAAAACTGTAGCCAGAACTAAAATACATGTTTTTGTAGTCACTATATGATGGAGAGAAAGAAAAATCATGTTCATAATATAAAGAAAACAGGACTTTTATCAAAATATGTATTTTGGTGCTACTAAAAGTCTTGGCATAGATTAGAAATGCCAGAAGGAGGTACAACAGGTAAACAGACAAAGCTCATGCTCAACACAAAATGCCATGGTCCTATGATAACTAATGTTCCAAATCTGTCAGATTTGCTTAAGCACCTCTTCAAAATCACTGAGAAGTGTTATATTTATGTGAAACAGAATAACTTTGCAGTGATGCAGTTGGCCTGTGCTTTCCCTGTTCGTATTTTTATGGTGGTCATTCCTGGCTATTGCTCATGGGGGAGAGAGACTAAGTGTTACTAAGTGTTCTAAGCAAATAAGTTTTACCTGATACCTTATCTTAAGTAATTCTGCTGTTCTTCTCACAATGTTAATATATATTTTGCTGTTTCTCAGCAGGATGATTGGTTTGTTGTTTGTATTCTGCTCTTAGGGGGTTTTGGACACAATGAATGCAAAAGATTTTTTGCTGTGTTTGGTACAACAAATGCTCTGCACAGCTGTTGTACCATGGATTCTATTTAGAAGTTACACTGCTTAAAGGCAGTTCAGTAACATTAGAGGTTTATATAAATCATTGGTCATTGAATGTCCTTTTTCTCAGTCCCTGCATAAGAAGTTTCAATGCAAGTGTTACTGACAGCATTTTAGCAAGCAGTGTGCAGCCTTTCCTTCTGCCAGTCCCTTATATTGCAATACCTGTCCCATTGCTGTAACAGCAGAGTTTAGTTGTGGTGGATGATTTAAGTGGGTCTCTGTAGGTGTTTGTACACATGTGCACTTGCTGATCATTGTTAACAAGGTGCAGATATTTTAAGTATATTCTCCATAATGTGTTTTTAGGATTGAAGAAGCTTCACCACCAGGTTGTGGATTTTGCCATATCCCATATGATGAATTGAACATGCCATTCCCTGCTCACCTCACTTACTGTTACAACTGCAGGAAGCAAAAAGTTCCTGATGTTCTTTTCACCACAATTGACCTTCCTGTAGAGGCAATAGTTGTTGGGAAGGGATGTCTTATTCAAGCCAGGTATCTATCAAATTATTTCCTTAGTCTAGTAAAGTTTTGGAGATCTTTGAAAGAATTCCTGTTGCTAAAATCCAGTGTGTCATCAAACCTTATATTATAAAACATACAATTGGCATGTGTTCTTGAATATAATTTCTCTCTGAAAGTATTGCACTGGTGTGGGCTTTGAAGTTCAGCTTGTAGGACTAAACCCAAAGAGTGGAAGATGAGTAAAGGATAGTCAGAGATGGGATTGCTATGCTCTTTTTTTATTCTTTTCAGAAATATGGTTGATGCTTTAGGTGTGAGGGCACTTGGGTTTGGCTTGTTTTTGTGATTTTTTTTTCCTTCCTTTCAATGTATGTCTCAAATAACTGTATTCATAGAAATTTTAGAAGTTTTATCACTGGAAATTACAGTAGTAATTTTATGTACTTGTGCCCAAAATGTTTGAGGCTTGCAGCAAGAGAAATAGATGTTTGCTTTGGGAATCGTACTAGAAGAAAAGCTGAAAATAGAAGTTTTCAGATGACACTGTCTCAAGGAGTTCTTGTAAAGAACTGGCATTTTATTTTACTGTTGGAGCAATCTATAGGAATTGAAAAGAAGCTGTATTAGTTTATACAATGAGGAAAAAAAATTCAAAATACTCTGTGATCCCTTTCAGTCTTCACAAACCCATTAAAGCTCTGTCTGTGCTGGTTTGTGTTGCCAGGTTGTGCCGTCTGAAGAAGAAAGCTCAGGCTGAAGCAAATGCAACCTCCATCAGTAACCTCTTGCCATTCATGGAGTATGAAGTGCACACACAGCTGATGAACAAACTCAAGCTGAGAGGAATGAATGCCCTCTTTGGGCTGAGAATTCAGATCACTGTGGGGGAAAACATGCTGATGGGCTTGGCAGTAAGTACAGCTGGAATCCTGGCATTCTTCTGCTTTATTTATGGTGTTTTTTCAGGAAGACATGCAAGTATTGTGGGATTTGGAGTAACCAGGCATTAAAACATCATTTTAAGAGCAAGGTGTCTTAATTATTGTAAAATCAGGACAGACTTGTGTTTCATAACCAGCAGAAGAAGATTTCAAATCTCTTGAAAATGGTAGACAACAAGATGATTAGAAAGGGGATGAGAGGAGAAGAAACTTTAAACAGTAGGAAAATGATAGTATTCTTTAGAGGTCCTGTCAAAGAGATCCCTGTTCTTCAAATTGAATTGCAGTTCATGACAAATAAGGTTAATTAAGTCTCTCAGTAAATCTTTTGATAATTAAGAACAAGGGGAAGGTCTGTTGCCTCTTCTTTGGTGGAACTGAAGAAATAAATGATAGATTTGAAGTATTTTAGAGAGAGTCAAGAAATGTTCATTAACAATATTTTCTAAGCCCGTTGTTTCATGCTAGGTTAGAATAGTGAATTACACTGCTGCTTCCTGCATCAGAGGGTGTTTGGGTAATTCTGGCTGGCATCTTCTTTTGTCTTTCATGATGCTTCCTGGAAATAGAAATAGGCTTGTCAAAACCTCACTGATGCTGTAAATGGTTTGGGCAAATTTTAAATCTTAAAAAACTGTAAAAAACTATTTGCTTATGCGAAACATATTGGGACAGAGGCTTTAAGTTTTAGTTTGTTTGGAATTTTTAGGCAAGTTTAAGAGTTCTACCATGAAAAATGAGAAGGAGGGAGTTTTTTAAAAGAATAGTGAAGCTTTTTTGTAAGTGAACAGAAGACAGAGATCCGTTGATTATTTGCAAGAGCTGATGCTGTAATTTGCATGCGACAATGCTATTTTAGCATAAGCGTTACGAAAAACTTTATATGAAAATATTAGGAATGCGTGTTTATACACTTGTCTTTTTCTTTGTGACTTTTTAAAAAAGTCTGCAACAGGTGTGTATTTAGCAGCTTTGCCAACACCTGGGGGGATTCAGATTGCTGGGAAGACTCCAAATGATGGCACCTATGAGCAGCACATATCCCATATGCAAAAGAAAATAAATGATACAATAGCAAAAAACAAGGAACTTTATGAGATTAATCCTCCAGTAAGTAAATCTTTTATTCTTAAAAATAAAACATTCTGAATCAAATATGTACACTGTATATCCATTTGTTCTTACTGAGTCATTCAGAACAGAACCTTATTTGTGAGTAGAGATTCTGACTTTTTTCACTGTGTTTTAGAAAGCTGCTGGAATTTTCAGATCTCTTTAGCCACATAGCCAAATCAGTTTGATCTTATTTAGTTATGTTTCTCAGTAGAATTGATTTTCAGAATGATCTGATTCTTAGAATTGGTAACAAATTGTGTAGAGTTGAATTCTTTTTAAGCTGTGCAGAACATCTGTTAATTCTTACATTCTTTTTAGGAGTTACCTGAAGAAATCATTGGGTCTCCCATTCCAGAGCCAAGACAACGTTCCAGGCTATTGAGATCTCAGTCAGAAAGCTCTGATGAAGTTACAGAGCTTGACCTTTCACATGGGAAGAAGGATGCTTTTGTCTTGGAGGTGATAAACATTTTCACTACTCATGTTCATACTTTTCTTCTCCTGAAATACGTATTAAAAAAAAAATTTCTTACTCATGTTCAGGAACAGCTCCTAAATTGTGTATGATTTTTTTCCCTTTTGTATCAATAGCAAAGTATTAGATTTTGCTTTGTCTCTCTTTCCTTACTCTATTTGTTTAAAGCACAGCTCTTTCTACAGACTACATGAAAAAAGATGGCCCTGCTGTTCATGAACATGTAGCAATCTCTAGAATAATTAAGAGCTGTTAAGAAATGTCCTTCTGCTTTGCTTCAAGCAGCAGATCAGACTAATCAAAATCTTAAGGTCTATTTTTATAAACACTGAGGTTCTGTGTTGCCACACTGTGTATTTAGCAAAGAAAAAGATTGTATTTTCTTCCTGTTTCAAAGCTCTTACAGTTGTAGTTGAACATTCAGAGTTATTAGTTTCCAGAATGGGTTGTATTCAAAGCATTCAAAAAACTGCATGTGCTGAGAGAGCACTTAAAATATGTTCTGAATTTCAGCTATTGCTTTTCACAATTTAAGAATTCACAACTTCTGACAAAACCTTCCAGTTCTTTCTACAGCTGCAGCTAGAAAGAACAACACCTACAGATAAATAAAGAACACAGATTTCTTTTACCTCTCTATTCACTAAAATTCAAAGATGTGATTGAACATTGTCCATTTTGAAGTCTAAGACTCCAGCAGGTATTAAAGAAGGGCTGGATTTTGGTCATCCTGTAGATACAGATAGTACAAATACCTGTCACTGAGTAAAAACTACTTCAAAATACAGCCTGTTATTGCAGCCTAAGGTACATTTAAGGCTTTGCTAATCTTCACAAACCACCATCTTCATAGAAAATAACCTGGAAGAAAGATTGTAGATAGGGAGAATGAGGGAGCACTGTAACAGCAGTTTGTTTGAAAACAGAGGTATGAAAGGAGAGTGAAAAAATAACAGGTTGGGAGAGTTTGGGATAATAAATTTAGATTGGTTGGTGCTTTTGCAGAAAGGATTGAATACCTTTGTAAAAAATAGAAGATTTTGTAAGGCACTTATAGAAGAAAAAGGACTTTATCTGTGGAATCATTTACTACTGTCTTATTTGAAAAATTGGATATTTGGTTGATGATTAATTTGATATCAGAAACAATATTCCAGAAGATTTAGTTAAACTCCTGACTAAGCTTTCAAGAGTAAAATCATCATTCACTGGAGCTTTGTAAGAAAAAGTAGTAAAAATTTCATGGGAAGGCAGTTATGAGAGGTAAAGATAGTTGGGTTGGTTTTTTTTAGTTTTTGGGTTGTTTTTTGAAGGAAAAAATAAAGACAACCCCATTTACATGGAGAGTGAGAAGGAGACACATTACTTGTCAGAAAACCCTTCAATACTGGAGTTAAATTATAAACCATTTCTAAAACCCTTGATAAGAAAATGTTGGGAGTTGGAGGTAAATTTGGATCTCTTGCAGGTCACTAAGGATGAATGTAAAGACATGACAGAAGTATTTACAGGAGGTAGCAGGGCTCTCAGTCTGATCTAAAATAAGAGTGTTAAAGGTTGCATGGAATAGAGATTATTTTATTTCTTTCTGAAACTTCTTCCTGGCACAGCAACATGATTTTCTCAATTACTCCCTTTTCCAGATTGATGACACAGATGCAATGGAAGATGTACATTCTTTACTGACAGATGTTCCACCACCTTCTGGTACAGTTATAACCATATTTTTCTAATTCATGCTGTAGGCTGCAAAATGACAAAATATGACCAGTTTTATTAAAAATGATTTTAAAACTTCCAAGAGAACTGACAATATTACTGTTTCGGAAGATTTTTAGATTTTTAGGAATTTGTAGGTTCCAGGTTAATGAAAGTAGAATAGAGAATTAATTAGTGCCTGGTATCAGTTGTTTTTATGCTATTTATCATTGTATGATATGTCACACCTTCCCCAACAGAGCTGCTGGATCTGGATAAGAGGCAAATATAGTTGTCCATTATATAGAAATTGCTCTGGACATTTGATTTTTCCTTGTCCTTCCTCTTTGTGAATATCCCTGTATTTTATATTGCAGTGTATAAAATAGATATTTTTTTTCCCAAATATTTTCTTCACAGGTTTTTACAGTTGCAACACAGAAATTATGCCTGGTATAAATAACTGGACACCAGAAATTCAAGTAAGATTATTCAAAATTGAAACTCTTTTGCTAAATTGAATTGAAATATGCTGTAGTAATTTTAAATATGTATTTTGAAAGGTAAATTCAAAGGACACCCTTGTGACAGAAATAAAAAGTATTTTGGTAAAAACAGGGTATGAGAACCTGTTTCTTTGTTGGTTTTTTTAATGCTGTTGTGTAACAAATAAGCTAATACAGAAATATGAAAGTAATTATAGTAAATATAAATGTCAAGGTTTGGGCTTTTTAAAAGATTTGGCTGGGTTTGAAGCCCTTTAAAGGGAACAGATAATTGACTCTGTTGCTTACCTAACATATTTTGTTACTTAGTTAACATATATGTTAACATATTTTACATTATTTTTCTTCTTTATGAATTTGAGTTTAAGACATTGGATAAAATATATTGGCATATGTTGGCATTAAAACCCCATGTTTGTTTCTAATTCAGATGTTCACAGCAGTTAGAGTGTCCAGATTAAGCAACATTAACCCAACAAATCAAACACTCAATAAGAACTTTAATGATCTCTGTGAGAATCTGTTGAAGGTAAGAATCTTATGTCAAATACTTTTTTAAGTGGAAGCCAAGTAAAATTCAGCTACACTGGAAATAACATGTGCCTCATAATTCTGAGAACAGACTGCAAAGTGTCTGTAATTAGTTTGAGTTTCTATAAAGATAGGTTCAGCCTTTTTTAGTATATTGAGGACTTTCAAATTTTGGATTTTGGAATCTGAAGGAGTCCTTTGACTGGCAGTGTACTCTAGAAATAGAAAGACAGTTCCACAGTAGATTGCATTCTGTCTTGACTTTTCACACGTGTAATTCTTCAAGAAAAAAATTAATATCATTAGATGACTTCTACTACGAAAAGAGTTTTGATCCTTAATTTCTCTGAAATAAGCCACACTTTGTTTTCTGAGTAACACAGAATAATGTCCTGTCTTCTACAGAGTTTGTATTTTAAACTCCGGTCCATGGTTCCCTGCTGCCTTTGCCATGTAAACTTTACAGTTGCTCTGCCAGAGGATGAATTAGTCCAGGCAAGTGAATTTCTGCTTTTAACTCCCAGCACATAGGCATGGCCCTAGTTAACATTTGCTGCTCAGGGTAAACTGGGCTAGAATTTGATTTACTGCTTTGTCTGGTGAATTCTAAGATGGTTTTTTTCCCTGTTATGTTTCTATGCAAAGAGCTGCTTGTTTGCAAAATTATTTTGCAGATGGCACAAGAGATCAACTTACCTAATACGCCAAATATTTCTGATTTGCAGATTGCAGTCACAGCTGTTGCCATTACATATGATAAAAACCAAGCACTACAAGCCAACAAGGCACCTACAGAAAAATCACAGCAAAGAGGTAAATTTTGTGAGGCATCCTTCCTTTTTTATCCCCAGTGCCTAATGAGTCTGGGTTTTAATTTCAATCATATACAGATCACAGACCACAGAATATTCTGAGTAGAAAGGGACCCACAAGGATCATCAAGTCAAAACATAGATGTTTTTCAGAGGTTCTTTTAACACACAGAGGTTTTTTAGAGTTCATGTACTTGACCTCCACCAGGATGACTTACTTATCAAGAATTAGGTATTTATTTTACATAATCAGCAAATTCATAGTACTTCCTTATTATATCTGTGATACTACTTTGATTATTTTTCTCTAAAAGGTTGATGTAACAGATGATGACATTTCTGTTGTATTTTGGAAAATGCAATATAAATCATCAGAGAAAACTTTTTCTTATAAGTAGAAATTTTGTCCATACTTTAAGAAGGCAGAAAATAAATTATTTGTAATACTTTAAAAAAAAACAAACCCAAGCTCCTGAAAATCCTTAAGCAGGTCAGTAATGGTTTTGGGGCTCAGTGAAGCACATGGAGGGAATGGAAGAGACTCCTGTGATCTGCATATGTCACCTTGCTAATGAAGTCCCATCTTCTGCTAGAAATGTATGTGTGCAGTCTGGGAGTGGGAATTCAGACAGAGCTCTGAGGATACTCAATTCAGAATGGAATTAGGTAGCAGAGCAGAGCCATATGTTTCTAAAATATTACTTGTGGCTGACTTCTTCAGTAGTAACAGTGAAGTGTTTTCTTTCATGTGGAATAAGTGTTAATTTTTGTTACAATAGCTGACTTCGATCCAACTGCAGAATAAAAATTAAAATGCAAAATGGACTTTATTTTTTCCTAAAAACTTCAGATCCTTTTCAGTGGAACACAAGTTCTGTTCCATGTTGCAGCTGGTTTTGTTGGCACACACCTGTTTCTGCATCACTTTATGCACGTGCTGAAAATACCTGTTTAGGTCAGACCTGACTAAATTGACTCTGATTGTAATTACTGGTAAATCATATTTTGGGGGTTAATTATCAATTGGCTGTGTTTTCTTTGTTGAAGCATCTACAGACAATGAAGAACAGCTACAATTTCCCTTGGAACTTTGCTCTGATCCCCTTTCTTCTCAACCATTCTCTCCAGCTAAAGGTCAGTTAAGGGGAAGAATGTCAAACTGTTGTTTTTTATGGATTTTGAGTTCTGCTCTTTCATAGTTGCAGAGGCTTTAAAATACCTGTACTTTCACAGGCTTTAAATGTGCTTTGCTGCCTAAGCATAATGGGTATATTTATTCCTGACATCAGATTTTTTGAGAGTCACAGAAGATGGCTTGGCTGATCGTTCTGTCTGTATTTGCTGTAGGAGTTCTGTCTTTGCATTTAGAATATTGAAGATGCTGCAAATCACTGGGTGTTGGGTGCCATTTGACAAAACTATCAATTACCTAATAATTAGGCTTGTAAATGGCCCATATAAAATACCTCCCTGTTTTCTCTGCCTCACATAATTAATCTCATTGTTTTCATGATGGGAAATACTTCATCTACCAAATACTGGTTGCATGCAAATTTCCTTTAAGTGAAAGGAGCCTAAACTTATATGGTAAATAATCTGTACAGTGCAGCACATTGTAGCTGTTAAACAGCTGCTTTATTTTACCTGACACAGAGCTGCATTTCAAGAATGATTCTCACAGTTCTTCTATGACTGCATTAAAATTTCTGTTCATTGAAATCAGATGTCTTTTATTCCTTCTCCCTTGTTGGATTATCTACCAAAATGGTTACTGAGAGGAAATTAAATATCTGAGAATTACTGTAAATGTTTGAGCTCCCTTTTTTGCCTGTTATATCAGTTCTGTAAAGAAAGGTGCCTACCATACTTACTTACATTTTCAGACACCAGATAAATTTCAGCAAAGATATTCTTACTGATTTTTATTTTTTTAATGCTTAACTTTTAATCTGCTACATTTTATATTTTCAAAAAGAGAAGCTATGCAGAAATTTCTGCTGGTGTCTCTCTACCCATGACTGTGCTCCCTGTGTGCTGAGCACTGACCAGTGGAGGGCAGCCTGTTCCTGTGTACTCCTTTTCCTGATGCTCTCCACATTCCATCTGGTGCTGTAGACAGAGCATTTCAGCCAGAAGATTATTCCATCTGTCACTTCCTCACAACTTCATTGTAGCTACTTTTACTTAGCACGTTATTTAATATGTTTTTACTTCTTCTGTAGGATTGTTGTTTTAAAAATAGTGGTTTACAATCTTATGCAGTAGTGACCTTTAATAAATAAACATATTAAAATTGCAAGGTAGATTAGTAAAGTGAGTTATTTATACTAACTCTGTTACCCAAGTACACAGCATACTATGTAGAGGGTGGTTTTTTTTCATACTTGACCCTGAAGTCTTTTAGAGGGGTCATAGAATCGTGGAGCAGTTTGGGTTGGAAGGGACCTTAAAGATCATCCAGTTCCACCCCCCTGCCCTGGGCAGGGACACCTTCCACTGTCCCAGGGTGCTCAGAGCCCCATCCAACCTGGCCTTGGGCACTGCCAGGGATGGGGCAGCCACAGCTTCTCTGGGCACCCTGTGCCAGGGCCTGCCCACCCTCACAGGGAACAATTCCTTCCTAATATCCCATCTAAACCTGCTCTCTGTCATTCCCCCTTCTCCCGTCACTCCAGGCCCTTTTAAACAGTCACTCCCATCTTTCTTGGATGCTGTTGTCCTGTATTGCCTGACTCTGCTTAATAGATTATCTGAACGGAATTAATTTTGTTTTATTAGAAGTCCTGGAGGGTGCAAGTTCCCACACAGGTATTCCTGCTGCTCAGAGAGGTGAGTTTCCTTAATTTAGCCATCTGCCAGAACAGAATGAGCATTCTTGGGATATTGGTATACTCTTTTTGGATGTGTCTTAATCCAGGAAGTGTTTACTACTTAACTGAGAATGCATGCTCTGGTGTGGCTTAATGATATCCTAATATTTTGATGTGATTTTTCATTACAAAAGTTAGATTTGTTAATAATAACAGCCTCTCTGTCAGGTACATTGCTATAAGTTTATCTGACAGGAGAACAGTCCCCAGGAAGAGAGCTGTTGTGCCTGTGTTATTTGAAGTTAGCATGTGTTCCTCCCGTTTCTTCAGGAGAATGAAGAAATGGTGTTTGCAACCCCCCTCTTTTTTTTTAAAGATATGCAAACACCCCTGCAACTAATACCAAAAGTCATAGCAGAAACAACTCTTATTGTAATGATAATGGGAGGGATGTTGGGAGGGAGGATGTTGGGGCAAGGAAGATTGTTCTGTTAGGAAAATTCATTTGTGTTTAAAACAGAGGTGTTGTTTCAGCTTGTGACTCTTATCCTCATCACCAAAGCTTTTTTTTTTCAGTCTGTAGATTAGTTGTTGATAAAGACAGTTGGGAAGTTTAAATCCTGATCAGCAGCTCTTTGTAAGGGAAAAAAAAGAGCAATGAAAATGAAAATTAAAAAAGGCTTAAATAACGTTTAAAAAGCCATAACTTACAACCTAAATTGAGATTAAAAAAAAACTAATCTAGCATAAGTCCTTAATGACTGTATTTGCATGTTTTTTCAGTGCTGAAGTCCCACTCAGGCAGTTGGTTCAGAGCTGGGACATCACCAGAAATCGGTACTTTGGTTTGGACCAGTCCAAACCTATCCTGTAACTTTTCCTTTTAAACAGACCTGCAAGGGGATGGTTGTTCTCTCTCAGACACCAATCACTGCTTCCTCAAAAAGGAGCATTGAGATGAGCAAGAGACATCATCCATATATTTTTTTTCTGTTTTTTTTTTTTTCTTCTGTTTTTCTGTCTGTGTTTCCAGCAACGTCAGTTGATTACAGTTCCTTTGCAGACAGATGCAACAGCTGGATAGAGCTCATTAAACTGAAAGCTCAGACCATAAGGCGCGGATCAATTAAGACAAGTAGGCGGCTGTTTCTACCACGTTCTGATAATCTGAGACATATCTCTGATTTCCCAGTGGTGACTTAGTGGAGTGCCCTGCCCAGCAGTAGCAGTGCAGATCACGTGTAGAATGAATTGCTGAGGGTGAAAACTGCTGACATTGCTCTGTAACCTCACGTAGGATCGATGAACCGGGAGCATAAAAAGCCAAATGAAGTCTTGCTGTAATTAGTTCTCCATACATGTGTACGCCTACTAATTGTATAACATCCACTGCATGGATGTAGGTGTATGTATGATCTTGGAAAATTGGGGGTGAGAAACAGGAAGCAATCACCAAGGGGACAGTCAAGGCAATGGTCACTAAATTAGCAAGTGGTGAGTTGGTTTTTAGTAGTTCTTTGGCCACAGGTCTGACTATCTTGCTTAAATTAGCAGATTAATACCTGTTTTAATGGAAAATGCTGCACTGGGGAAACACAACAACTTTCACACTTCCTTTAATTTGTTCCTCCAGCAGAATACGTTTCAAAGTGTTGGCACTTTTTCCTTTACCTTCACATTATAACTGATTGTTGTTCGTGCAGCTGCTCGCCTCAATGTTTTCCTTTTGCAGGAATGCCACTCTTTCAAATAAATGCCATTTCAGCTTCTTGTCTCCTTTTGCATGCTTTGCATGATGATTTCCTTTCTCACGTCTATGGCTGAGCATCACAGGCAGCTGAATGTTGTCACCAAGCTATTTGGAAAACCATAAAGAAGAGTTGTTGTGTTTTGAGGAACAAGGATGGATCTTGGTAGTTATTTTCTCCTGGTTTTTTCCCATTTTTCAGCTACTTCCCTTGAAAAAGCAAGTCCATTGGCTGAGGGATACTTGAGGCACCGTTCTGTCCCGTCATGCACCAACTCCACTGTCTCAGTTGTTAAGATGACACCTCTTTCCTTTCTCCCTGGGGCCAAAATAACCAAATACCTCGGGATAATCAACATGTTTTTTATCCGAGAAACCACTTCATTACGTGAGGTGAGCTGTGTGGCAGGGATTCAGTTTATGTCAGGGAGTAATTTTTTGTGAATTGTAAGAATCAGAGGTTTGAGTTGAGG
The DNA here is from genome assembly GCA_013400955.1 of Drymodes brunneopygia. Classification (NCBI taxonomy): domain Eukaryota; kingdom Metazoa; phylum Chordata; class Aves; order Passeriformes; family Petroicidae; genus Drymodes; species Drymodes brunneopygia. The sequence continues at coordinate 160,599 of VZTZ01019599.1, forward strand.
TGTGCACAGCCAGGGAGTAGAATTTGTGTCACTTGTGGGAAGGTGCTGAGTGCAGAACGAGTTCTGTTGTTCTGCTCTTGTCATGGAGCACACAGAGCTGGTTTGTGTTTGGCACTGTTAGGAAGGGGTTAGTCAACAATTGTCATTGCAGTTAAATTGGATAGAATACTAAACCACTGAGTTCTTGAACAGAACTATATGGGAAAATATGTCTTTGACCCACAGTGGTAGAAGTTGGGATCATTTGAACCCAAATTAAATACTAAAGAAAAAAAATAAGTAATGTATTCTTCTCTTGTGTAGCAAGCTCGGTGATGAACTTCCACAGTGGATTTGGATTTTGAAATTCTTTGGTTAATGCAACATTGCCCATATCGTAGATAATGTTATGCTAATTTTTAACATTGCATTCTGTGCATTCTCTGTAACAAAACTTTGTGCGATGAGCATCAAGCATTATACCATGAGTCCACACAACCAGCTTAGAGGTGATGTTCAAACCCTGATCTCCAGTCTGCATCCACAGCTTCTCTGGGCACCCTGTGCCAGGGCCTCACCACCCTCTCAGGGGGAAGAATTTCTTCCCAATATCCAATCTATAGCTGTCAGTTTGAAGCCATTCCCCCTTGTCCTGTCACTCCAGGCCCCTGTAAATGCTCTCTCTCCATGTGGTTTGTAACTGTGACCCATTAAACAGTGAATGGCTTTTACGTTCTCCACACCATTTAGGGTTCACTAAATTATTCAGCTGATAAATATGTAAGAGAAGTACTCAGCATCTTGTAGCTAAACATTAAATATAATGTGTGTTTTTGCATTCTAGGAGGGTGGTGTCAGTGGTTTCCTCCACGCTTTTATTGCTGAAGTGTTTGCCATGGTGAGAGCTCACGTTGCAGCTCTGGGAGGGAATGCAGTTGTGTCGTACATAATGAAGCAGTGTGTTTTCATGGAGAACCCAAACAAAAATCAGGTACATTAGGATGTGAAATAACAAGTGCTGTTGTGGTTAGGCTGATACAAATACACATTTTATGTTTGTAATAACCAGCAATGCTGTAGAGCCATATCTGCACAACATTTCTTGATATCTCAGGATAATGTTTGAAGAATCCGAGGGTGTTCCTGTATTAACATAAAATTATGAGGATGCTTCATAAATACCCAGATGGATAAAAGAACTGAGCTTGCCAGAATGAAATAAATTGCAGGAAACAGTTGCACAGTAGTGCAGAACTTACTCAGTATTCCTGATGTTGCAGTGTAGGATTTCCATCCTAACTCCACATAAAAGTACCTGGACTTGCTGATGTAAAATGCTCCATTTGGTACATAAAGGGACAAACCTTTTTATAAAGACAACAACAGAATATTCAGAAAACTAAATATGTTCAAAACAGTAAAGAAAGCAAGTACAGATACCCAGATATTTCATCTGTGGTGATCTTCCAAGAATCCATCTGCATGTTTGGAAGCACACAAATGAGCAGATAGAAAAGAAAATGTAGCACAGGTTGCCTCACCAATAAATTCTATTAATTTGTCCTTCTCCCAATCTCTGTTGATTTTTCTGTGTAGTTCTATCTAGCAGATATAAGTAAACATAAAATATATTATTGTTTAATGTTTGGTAACTGGGTATTGGCTTTTCTTCCAGGCTCAGTGTTTGATAAATGTCAGTGGTGATGCCGTCATCTTTGTCCGTGAATCTGAGCTGGAGATGCTGCCAGTGCAGCCTTCTGCAGCTGCTCCTCAGCCCACAAGTTCTGCAGGAGATGTCACAACATGAAGGCAGAACAAGTGAAGTAGTCTCTGCTAAATATAAAGATTATTTAAAATGTGGGAATGTTCAGGTTTGCATCTTCAAAGTCAATATCTCTCCATGACATTCACAGCCAAAATCCAAGACAATCACTCTTTTTTTGTTGTCATATGACTTATGTAAGTCAGAGCAGTGAGCTGGCAGGTGTGCTCTGGTCCTTCTGTTACTATTCCTGGCCTCTGTGAAACCAGGCAGCAGGTGAAGGACTGATGGGAGAACATGGATTTTAGAATAGTAGGCATCACATGGACCTGTTGAAGGAAGGAAAAATTCTGTTGCATTTTTGAGCTGTTCAGTGGGGCTGTGATCAGTTGTCATTCAGAACCATTTCTGGGTTTGTTGTCTGAGCTGATTCTCAGCTCAGGTCAGGGTGTGAGGGAGGTGCCTGAGAGTCTGTGTTGGAAACCTTTGATGAAGAAGGGAGAGATTTTTGTGCAGGCCAAGAAAACACGGGCTGGACTCTGAAATTCCTTTACATTGTAGAGCGTGAGGAGGAAAAAGCAGTACCAAAAAGTTACCATGTGAATTTCTGCACATGAAAAATATTTTTTCTTGTTTTGTTGTTGTTTTTATATTTGGGGGGTGTTGTTTGGTTTTTTTTAATTTTTTTTAAAAGCTGCCAGACCACAGTGCTGTGATCCTGGGCATCCCTGTGGTGGGACAAAAAAACCCCAGAACACACCAAAAAGTTCCAGGGTGTGTCTGGTGCTATTACAAGGTATTCACTTCAGTATTGACAAAGCAGGTCTTTTCGTTATTTAAGACTTTGTGAAAGATTTGTCCTGAGGTTCATTTTCTTAAGGCAGGATCTGTTTCAAGGATGACATAAACAGTCCCCCAAAAATCAGTTGTGCAGAGGTTTCTCTGCAGCCTCCTTCCTGTTTAAATGCCTGGCTAATTGGAGGTTGATGTACACGAGTGACTCTGGTTCCTGCTGGTTGCTTTTGTCTTTGGAGTTTTGTTTGGGTTTTTTTGTGGTTTTTTGTTCTTTTCCGGTGGCGTAGCTGGGAAATAAGGGTACTGAAAAGACAGGAAATTTGTCATTTCCACTAAATGTCTGAAAGGTGGTGATACTCTATTGTAAAAAAAAAAAAACCAAACTTTGATTTGAAGATGCATTCTTGCTTAATTCTGACAATATTGTACATGGAACTTGAACAAAGATGTAAACTTGAATGTAAATATTCTGTTTAGTGTTGAAATTAAGCAATGGCATGATTATTTGTTAAAACGAATTATTTCTTTGTAAATGAGCATGAAAATCATTCTTGCACAATAAATCTCTTTATAAAATTCACTGTCTTAATATATGTGCATTAGGTAAATGTGTAAGGTGGATGTACTAAAGATGTCCTGCCCCCATTCTCCTCAGAGGAATATTTTTATATGTTCCTCTGTATCCTGGGCTGCAGGGGAAGGGGGGTTCTCCCCTTCTGCCTGCTCAGGTGAGAGCCCACCTGCAGAGCTGCCCCAGCCCTGGGCCCAGCTCAGCAAGGACAGGGAGCTGCTGGAGAGAGCCCAGAGGAGGCACCAGGATGCTCAGAGGGATGGAGCAGCTCTGCTGGCAGGAAAGGCTGAGGGAATTGGGATTGTTCAGCCTGGAGAAGGGAAGGCTTTGGGGTGACCTCATTGTGGCCTTGCAGAGCCTGAAGGGGCCAACAGGAAAGTTGGAGACTCTTGACAAGGGCCTGGGGTGACAGGACAAGGGGAGTGGCTTCACACTGACAGAGAGGTTTAGACTGGATATTGGGAAGAAATTCCTCCCTGTGAGGGTTAATGAGGCCCTGGCAGAGGTTGCCCAGGAAAACTGTAGCTGTCCCATCCCTGAAGAGTTTATGGTCAGGGTTTTTTTGCAAGGAGCAGCTGTGCTGCTGTGGCATCTGCAGGATCCAAAGGTTTCCAGTGGCAGGAAAGGACTCTCAGGGCTCTCTTCCATGCACAAGTTCCTTTCTTCCCAGGTGTTGGAGAAGTCAGGTGGATAAACCCTGCAGGGTGTGAGAGCAAGGCAGGCTCCTGCTCCTCATTGCACAAACAAGCCCAGCAGGTGCCCCTTCCCCTGAGTGACACCTTGAGAGTTTCACAGAATGGGTTAGTGGCATTTCTCCCCAGCTCCATCACCTGAGATGGAGAGGGGACAATCAGTGTGCCAAGGATCTGTTGGGGGCTGGGGAAGAAGCTGGTGCTGCTGCAGGCATCACCTGGACAAGGTCCTTGTGAGCAGGGTGACAAATGACAATCAGCCAAGCACAGGTCTGTGTGGTGCTGGGTCTGCTGTCACTGCACCCATGTCACAAACACATCTGAAAAACAGTCTGCACCAATGCAGCTGGAGCTCCTGATTTACTGCTCATAATAATTTACTGTGTGTGTCAGTCAATGGGCAAATTGCTGAGTGAAATGTGGAGCCTGAATTTTTTTGTTTAATTCTTGGAAACAGGAAAAATGATTTATTTGCACATTTAATAGCATAAACTTGCACACACTCATTAAATGGCACACATTTATTTTCGTTGCAAAAACATTTCCATTAATGTGTACAGATATTTCTCCTTTAATCATAGAAAGGAGAGGAGCTGGGGTGATTCCAGTTTTGGCTTCATTTTCTTAAAATGAGATGTTCTAACACTTCAATCAAGGTGAAGCTGTGCCTGGAAACTTTGTGATTTTTTAAAATGTCAGATTACAACCTTGTGAGCGGAATATTAACCCCTAAGGAGCTCTTAAATTTTAAGGGATTGGAACAGAGAGCCTGGGAAGCTTTGCAGAGATGACATTATCTCCTGGCATGCACTGTAAAAGCCAGAGGAGCAAATGAAAGCACTTAGAGGGAGAAACCCTTCCTCTTCCTGCCTTCCCTCTGTGCCCACCAGGCACCTTCCCTTCCTGGGATTGTGCCCTGGGCTGCATTTCCCCTTCCTCCTGTCCCTGGAGACTTTGGTTAACCACAATTAGGCACCAACACAGGCACTTAGCTTCTGCTTTTGCTCAGCACAGGGGAGAGGAATTTGCCATGTTTCCATTGGGAAATGGTGGATTCTGTTCACACCTCCTGTGGGACAGCAGAGTTCCCTTCGTTGCAGAGCTGTAATTCAATTCCCAAGCTTTTACTGAAATTGGTGACCTATTTATACTTTGGCCTCAGTTCAAGTGCAATTCTCTGTCCAGGTGCTGTTTGCATGAGTGGGAATGGCTGGGAGTAGGTGAAATGAAGAGTTGCTGTTATTAAATTGTCCTTCCTCTGTGTCCCCTTGTGCCCAGCTCCTGCCCTGGTGCTGTGAGCTGCCAGCCTCAGCACCAATTCACTCCATCACTTGGAGCTCTGTGTGCAGGGTGATCTCAGAGCATGCAGGGATCTCTTTTTCATGTCAGAAACCTGCAAACAATCACTAAAGTGTCACTTCTACTTTAATGTGTCAGTTGTTCAGCTCACTTCTGGGGCCAGGGAAGAGAGTGAAATCCTGCAGGAATTGTCCATGCCATGGTCCTGTGTTGGCAGTGTCAGGGCACTGTTTGCTGCAGGTGAGATGCTCTCTGTGCCTGGTTCCACTGCTGCCTTTGGCTGCTCCACAGCCATCAGCAGAGCACATCTGAGAGCCAGCCAACAGGCCAGGAGGCTTTGTTATCTCCAGACTATTTCTCTATTTCCTCTGCAGGAGATAAAGAAGGGAAAGGCAGGAGATGGGGTAGATAAAAGAAGATGATGTGGGCAGGAGAAACAAGGAAAGGGCACAACATGGAGATGAGTGTCCACCAAAAAAGAGTGACAGGAAGGAAAACAGGTGATTGGAGACACAGACACACCATGGTTCCCCAACCAAAAGGAGCAAGAAATACTGGAAATAAAGTAGGATAATGTGTTGTTACAGCAATCCCAAGCTCCTTCTTGCTCCTAGAACTTCATGCTCCACCAATTTACATGGATTCAGTTTTGTACTGAGAAGGTCTGCCCAAGTACTGGGGTCTGACTTGATCTGCTCCTTCTAACCAGTGTTCTGGTTGAAAGGTTTATTGTGATTTGTCTGAACTCATCAGAGAGTTTAGACTTTAAAAAATCCAAGCAGGCCCCTCTGAAACAAAAGGGGTTTGTAGTACACCAATTAAATCAGTGTCCAAACAAAATGGGAATGTGAAAATAGCCTGGACAGAAATTTGCTCAGATCCCAGCACAAGCAATATTTCAAATATATGTGCTTTGATTTAACCTGATACTCTGCAATAAAACAATTACATTGTCTCATTTAATTTAATGAACCACAAAGTCCTTCGTTTCTACAATTTAAAAGGTGTATGGGACAAGCTGCTGATCTCTCAAGCACCCTGGCTGTACTTTAGAGACAAATTTGACAGGAAATGATGTGAGACTCCTCAAAGCAGTTGCCCAGGCCATTAGGAAGTCTGACATCAGAGGCTGGGAGTGATTAATGACTTCTGTGGGTTAAGCACAGATTTGTCTGATAACAAACAGCTGCTCTGGGGAAGATACCAACAATGGTTCATTTATTTCTCTGCAGCTCATTCTATTAGAAAGTTGCACAGCCAATTGGTTTCAAACACCTTCTGCAAAGTGAGTAAGTGTGCTGGATCCTGTCAGTGTGACCTGTTGGCTTCCTTTGAAGCCCTCAGTGAGTTTTTTTTGACAGAATTTGGGAGCACAGTTCAAGCCCAGTCAATGAAACACCAACGGAGAAGCTACAGCACAACGTGAGGAAATATGGGATGTCTTCCTGTGGTGGTGGAACACAAGGATGTTAAGGCTTGGGTAAAAAGAAGATTGCAACTGGGCAAATGCAAAAGGAGGTTTGTTCAAGATGAACAGTGTCACATCTTCTGTAAGAGCTTTAAGGAAACCAGAATAAATATTTTGTGAGATGGTGCCTAAAAAGGAAAAGGGTTTGGGCGTTGTTCTTCCTTTCAGGAGTGCTTGTCCATGGATAACACAGGGAGCAGTTTTGTTCCCACTCTCTGCCCAGGTTTCCTCTGGGATGGAGCTGTCAGTGGGATGGGGCACTGGGTGAGTGGCTCTGTGCTACCCAGCTGCTGCTGGGGTTAACCCACAGCACTGCCTCGTGATGCTGCTGGAGAAGGGAAAAAAAACATACACTCCAATGACAACCACAGATATTTTTGGCTGGCTAGACACAGATTTAATTCATGTGATTTGCTTGAATGGTGTAATTATGATATTAATTTTCATCATGTTTCCTAAACACAAATGCAAGTGCAGAAACAGAAAACTCAATTGGCAGCCAATGAAATGCAGTTAAACACACAGGAAATAGCTCAGATTGAAGTAATTTGCAGATTGTGAGAATAGGTGGGAGTGAAGCAGCAAGAGAAAAGGAAAATGTGATATATGGAGAAGACAAGCAGTCAAATGAAATACAAATTTTACTTCTATGCATTTTACCAGCTATGCTTACTTTTCTCCTAAGAAAATCCCATGTTATATTAGCCCTGAATACCTTAATGACAGGGATTTCAAATGTTTTTGGCTGTTCTCTGGCATCATGTCCAAAAAGATTCTTCAGTTGCTGAAATGAGGGGACTGAAGGCACCTGAAGCCTCAGAACAGTCAGAATTAGTGAAAAACATGCAATCATGCACAGAATAGAAGTATGGATGGCTGGAATGAAGAGGGGAAACACCCCCATGCTGATACAACTTCAGAGTAGTGACATCTGAGCTGTACATCTTCAAACACCTAGAACAGACTGGAAAATTATGATTTGTGTGATTAAGGAAACTTCTTGAAATTAACTCTTAGTCTTAGATGGATGAGGCAGTAAAATCCTCACAAAATCTATTTTCTTCCTCAGCTTTCCAATTCATCAAGGGAGGGGATTCTGCTCCTCTGCTCCCCTCTGGTGAGACCTCACCTGCAGAGCTGCCCCAGGCCTGAGCCCAGCTCAGCAAGGACAGGGAGCTGCTGGAGCCAGCCCAGAGCAGGGACACCAAGGAGATCAGAGGGATGGAGCAGCTCTGCTGGGAGGAAAGGCTGAGAGAATTGGGATTGTTCAGCCTGGAGAAGGGAAGGCTTTGGGGTGACCTCGTTGTGGCCTTGCAGTACCTGGAGAGAGCTGAAAAGATGGAGAGGGACTGTTCACAAGGGCCTGGAGTGACAGGAGAAGGGGAAATGGCTTCACACTGACAGAGAGCAGGTTTAGATTGGATATCAGGAAGAAATTGTTCCTGTGAGGGGGGGCAGGTCCTGGCACAGGGTGCCCAGAGAAGCTGTGGCTGCCCCATCCCTGGCAGTGCCCAAGGCCAGGCTGGATGGGGCTCTGAGCACCCTGGGACAGTGGAAGGTGTCCCTGCCCCTGGAACTGAACTTTGTGAAAGGTCTCTTCCAGGCCAAGCCATTCTGTGATTCCATCCAATGTGTTTGTGCTATTTCTGGATATACATAAGCATGAACATAAATGAGCAGTGCAAACACATTTGTGCTGTGGGAATTCCCACCTAAAGCTGCAAACATTTGCATCTGATTTCATGGGGTTTTAACTGCTGAAAAATTCTAGTGAAAGCTTGGAGGTGACCCAGCAAAAAGTCCAGAGGCACAACTTGGGTGGCTTGCAGAGAAACAAGGACAAAACCTGCTGCTCCTGTAAACCAGGTTACAGGGCTGAAAACACTGCAAATCAAACTCTGGTCTGACACAGAGGTACCACAGAACCCAATAAAACAGTGACTCACTGATATCACAGTAATTATATTATTTTTGAAATATTTAAACTTGTGCTTGGGTTAACTCCTAACCAATGAGAAAATTGAGTTAAGTGAATTGTTAGGGCACTGCTGGACAGTGCTCAAGTGCTCCTAAGTGAACAATCAGGGGAAAGAAAATCTTAACAGACTCACTGAAAATCAACTTAAACTCTAAAAGCTCCCCATTTTTTTTCCCACACTATGACAAATGTTTCACTTCCCTGTGAAACTGGGTAGAAGTTGGTCTAAAAGATCCTTTTTTTATGATGAGGGATGATGGGTGGTGAGCTCAGAAATGTCTTGCTGAGTTTCTCAAGGTTTATTATGATCTTCCTGTGGTTTTCTAAGAGTATTTTAGTGCTACTGAATCATTTGGGTTGTGAGTAATTAACCCCTCTGGAAATCTGACACCTGAGGGCATCTCACGTTGAATAATCACAAAATGAATCACTGGAATTAGGCATGAGAATACTTTGAACTCATGACCCAAAAATTTGGAGACAGAGTCTGGACATACAGTGACTGAAAACCCAAGGGAATCTGTGTCGTGCAGGAATAAACCCAGTATTTGGATGAATCTAGATGGCAGAACAACGAAGGCTTTTAGCTAAATCCTAGGGCTGAAATTTTGCCTGACTGTAGCCCTTACCCAAACTTAGCAACCATAAACCCCTGACCCCAATGGCAGAACATCCTCTGTTACATCAGCTCTGTGTGGGGAAAAGCATCACTGGCAGATTTACCCAGCTGCCCTTCCACGTTCATTTCCTCTTCAGCCTACGTTAACCAACTTATCCTTGGCAAACTACAAACAGATGCCAACCAAGCTCCCAAATTTCCATCTGAGGAGTTATCTGCTTATTCAGCATTTACAGTTTGGGAAAATCTGTGGAAGGAAAAGAAACGCAAGATGTTTGATGTTTGTAATTATTGTAACTGCAAAATATGGCACATTATTTGTTCCAGTAATAAGTTTGCCTGTCCTCAGGTCTCAGCTGTGGGAAGTATTTTGACAGCTCCATCCACAGTGTGGAACTGCATGTGGGCAGAGTTGTGCTTTCTTTCTGCTGCTGAAGAGAGACTTTCAAGTTTCCCCCAAATCTCAGGCATGGGAGCATTTTCCTGCTCAAACCCCTCCTTCCACCCTCCCAAAGCTGAGATCCACACTGGTGCTTGGCAGTGTCACCCTCTGGGAATGCTTCCTCTGCTCCTGCTGGGACACCACAATGTCCATTAGAGCATTACAGCTTTGTGACAGGTTCTGCAAGATAAAATTTGACTCTGAGCCTGAGGCCAGCGAGGCTCCCTCACCCCCTTCCACTGCTCAGGCCCCTCTGGATGCAGGCACTTAGCTCACCTTAGGCCTTTCCAGGGGTGCATCCCACCCATTCCTGGCACCAGCTGCTGGAAATCACAACCCCTGGAATGGGGAGAGCACCCATCATGTTGCAGTAAAACCTCCCTGCCAGACCTTTCCCCTCCTGTTTGGGAACAGAAAGCAGGAGATGATGTGGGCTGACATCCCCCCAGGCAGCACCCAGGCATCCCTGCAGGGTGATAGGATGGGGGACACCTCCTGTTCACAACCTGCAAACAGCAGCCAAATCCAAACCCAGCTCAGACCTAGAAGGAGTTGAAGGCAGAATCTAGGGTCAGCTGAGAGAAATCCACTCTCCATCTCACAAATCTTGGGCTCTGTGTTCCCTTGGAGTGCCAGGCTCCTGCTCTGTTATCCTCTGCAGAGTCCACGCAGCTCCAGTTTGAGGACTCACAGACAATGCTTTAATTTCCATTTCTCTCTCTGAAGACAACTCAAGGAAGAGTTATCCATGTCTTTCTTTATCTCTCTATTTGTGATCACAGTGACTAAAATAACAGCTCTTACCCCAATTTTCAGCTTCCTCATGTCCTGACAAGAAGAAGCTTGGTGGTTTCATGTACTTTGGTTCAATGGCCTACATCTCAGAGCTATTTCAAAGCACTGCATGGCACTTCACTATGCATTTTTTTCCAACATTTTTTCAAGAATATCATGTCTGTTTGGATCATCAAGTCTGCAAAAGCCATCCTAGTATGCAAGTAAGGACTTCATTTTAATAATCGATTTTAATAATTGACATTTAATAATCAACACTCAATAATGTGTTATCTCAATTCAGACTGTATATTTTACACGTTTGGACCCTTCCAGTTCATCAGAAATCAGATTTTATTCAGATAAAATTACACCTGCTACCAGGTGTCTGATTATTTGCACATCAAAGATTTTGTTCTTTACTCCATTTCGGATGCACTGGCAATTTTCTGTTGCCCTATCAAAAAATTATTCTTTGTGCAACAATGTTAAAACATAATAAAGTTATGATGTCATATTTCCTACAAAGTGAATAGGCAGGTCAAAAAGTATGTTGGGTCTCCCAATAAAAGGGTTTTGTTGATATTTATCTTCCCAAGCAGTTTATGTTATCTATTGGACTCTCTCCCACCAGCTGGCTGAATTAATAACCTGTGAAACTTCCCTTTTAACACAACAGACAGCACAGTGGGACATTTTGTATGACAAAGCCATCCAAATCCTGGGTCTCTTCTCAAGACAGAAAACAGTTATTTCCCTGCCTTTCAAATGGTTTATAGGACTAATCTCAAAACAGTGAAAGCACAGGCCCTCAAACCTTTTCAAAGGGGTTCACATTTGAATAAGTAACTTGAGAAAAATAAGAATGATGAAGAGAAAAATAAGAATGATGAAGCTCCAGAACTAAAGAGGTCTGTGTGTCTAGAATCCACAGTGGGATCACATTGTTTGACAACTGTGAAAGAGCTGTTGTGGTCTGGGATGCAAAGAGTGGCTGAAGTTCAGCAGAGGAATGTGCAGGTTGGTCCCTGGTCCTGCATTTCCTGAGTTTTCAGTGGTGGTGTTGATGTTGTCTTTGTGTAATAACTGCAAACCCTGAGGGAGGCTGCTTTCCCTTGGAAACCACACTCAGTCCCAGGAGATTTCCCTCTTCCTTCTCTAGCAATTTGTATTGTCACCCAGCATGAAAAATAATACTCCAGCTGTTTTCAATTTCATCTCTGTCCTTTGGTGGACAATTTCTGTGCTGAGCCTTGCTTTTATCTTAATTATATTTGTGAAGAGACAGAATAAATTTTCACTATTTACTATTCACTATCTCACTAATTGTTTGCCCATTAACCAAACTAAATTGTCTCCCTGAGTCCCAATGAAGGCTTTAATTTGGAAGCCATTAAAGAAAAAATCATGATAATCTTGAAGCACTTCACTCATATTCACTGTTGGTGAGTCCAACAGTTTGAATCACAGCTGAATTTCCCTGCAGCACTGCACTAGGCTTGAAGGAGTCTCTGTTACAAATCCACCTCAGTCATCAGTCAAATATTTCCAAGTCTCTGTCTCTATTTTCTCTGTTAAATGGAGATAAGGGTAATGACAGCTTTTTTTCCAGAAAAATTTTAAATCACTTCTGGGGCCTTCTTAAAAATGCAAGGAGGTCCTGGTTGTGGTTGCAGTACACCAAAGTTACTGTATGAATATTGCTCCTACACACAACATATGTCAATCAATATATTGGAAAAGATTGTTACAAGGCCAGTGTGGAAACCTTGCCTTTGATGTGTTAATGGAAAATCTGGAAAATGCAAACCTGACACTCAGCCTGAGCTCTGCACAGAACTCTGCACTGCTTCTGTGCCTGAAGTCTCCATCTGGCCAGGCTGTTCCATTTCCCATCACTGAAGCCTTGGCTTTTTGCTCAGTTTTAAGTCAGATTTCCATTTTTACTGTGGATGCTGGATCTGCTTTTGCCCGTGATCCTGCACCATTCAGAGCAATAGGTTGTGCTCAGGGTGTTTGATGGAGGAGGAAAATGACAGCCAGAGTGTTTGTGAGGCTTCTTTTTAGATACTTGTCTGCCCAGGCTTTGGGGGTTTCAGGTACCCTTGGTGAAAGTTGTCTTCAAACACATTTCTGCATCCTCTTTTTTGCACCATCCTTTCCTCTATCAGTTTCTCCAGAGTGGACAGCTGAACAAATCACATCATCTAGATCTGCTGTCAATTCTCAGCAGTGGAGAGGTCTCCTGATGCCCCACACAAATTCAAGTTTCTCCCTAGTCAGAACTAAGGAACATTCGTGATAAGAAGAAAAGATACAGCAATAACATTAACAAGCTTTTTCCTCTCTTCTGCTTTTCTTCTATCCACTTCATCCTGCTCTAGAGGGACTACTTATTGTGAGACCAAATTTATTATGTCCCCCTCTATATCAGACACAACCTTCTCAAGAACAGGATTCTTAACCAACACTAAATTATGAATGATGCCTTCCTGACAGCAACTGCTCAAATTGAAACTCCAGCAAATGTCAGACATGAGGTCAGAATCTGTTGGAGTCCCCAAGGAAAAGGAACTGCACTTCCAAGGGAAGAGCCTGTTTGCTTCAGAGATGCACTGTGCATGTGGGTGTACATCTTCTATTGTGCCTTTTATACGTATTTTATTTCCTTCATCAATTGTGCATTATAAAATAGGACCTTCCAGCCACAACATCTTTGGCATGACAGGTCTAATACATAAAGGTCATAGAATAGTTTGGGTTGGAAGAGCCTACAAGATAATCCAGTTCCAACCCCCTGCCCTGGGCAGGGACCCCTTCCACTATCCCAGGTTGTTCAGAGCCCCATCCAACCTGGCCTTGGACACTGCCAGGGATGGGGCAGCCACAGCTTCTCTGGGCACCCTGTGCCAGGGCCTCCCCACCCTCTCAGTAAAGAATTTCTCCTGTAAATCTAACCTGCTTTTCCCCCTCTCTCAGTCTGAACCCACTCCCCCTTGTCCCACCATTACAGTTCCTGATGAAGAGTCCCTCTTCAGCTTCCTTTTAGGCTTTTTCAGACATGGGAAGGCTGCCATGAGGTCTTCTCTTCTCTAGGCTGAACAGAACTCAATTGATACTAATCCAGCAAGTCCCTTACCCTTCTGAGCAGCTTTTTTTTGTGAGTAAATCCATTAACTTCAGCACAGCTTTCTCCTGTTAACAGTGAGGACAAACTCATAGAGCTGCACAGGTAGGAATTCCACCCAGAATTTCACTGTACTTACTCATCTTCACCTTACTGGTGCTCCTGCCCACCTCTCCTGCCCATCGATGCCTTTCACTGGCATTTTTACATGCATTAAAATACTAAAGAGGCATCTTGAAGCCAGTGCTGTAGAACAGAAGTCTGGTTTTTATGGCTTCTATAGAGATAATGTAATAATGTACAGCAGCAATGGCAAAGTTGTAGAAAATTGCCCATCTTCCCCCATTTTATGAGAAAATCTTCCTTCCATGCAAAACCAAAAAGCAAAGTGCCCGTGGCTAATGCCTTGATCCATTCCTTGTCACTTACTCCTGCATTTCACTCATTCTTGTTCCACCTTTTTACCAGCCAACATCACTGTTTGCATAAAAAGATGTTTTGAAAGTCCTTTCAACACTGCTTGTAGCTGCCGTGGAGGATAACTGCTCGTAGAAGAGATGCTCTGTTTTAGAGAATGAGCTCTGTCTTTCAACAGAAAATCATTTCCCCCCACTTTATGCTTCATTCTTTTGCATTCTGCCTCCTCTCTGCAGCTGGAAGGATGACTGTAGGTGTTGTCACAGCAATGATACAGCAGGACAGCTGAGGGGAAAAACATGTGGCAAAACTGGTCATATTTTTTCAGAGGGTAATTGGTACAAGACAGGTAAAAACTGATTAGCTTTTTGGACACCATGACTTTGCAGGAATCAGTTTGATATTGTAGTTACAATTCTCCCCTCCAACAGGATTATATAAAACTGTCTGTCAAATTGGGGGCTTAAAAGGCTTTATCAGAACACACATCTGTGGGTGGATTCAACAGAGCTTCAGAGTAAACTCTGATAGGGGAGAGGCATAATGGGAATTTGCCAACAGGGCAGCTGTGCATCCATTCATGCAGTTTACAGTGTTTGTGCTGTTCCTACAGAGGGAGATTCAGATGCCAGTTTTCAGATCTGTGTCAATAGAAGGAATTCAGAGAAATCAGCCAGGTGTCACAGGTGACACCACACAAAAGCTGGCCTGCAATGACAGTTCAGGCAGGTGATGATTCCTGAATAGTTTTTGTTGTATATTGGGTCAAAAAAAAAAAAAAAAAGTACCAAGGGAGCACTGGTTATTTATGGCAGTGGGGAATAAGGGCTGAGATTCCACACACAATGTTTACTTTTCTTTCAGCTTTGTTTTCCCTTGGAAAACAAATCCAATTTTCACACAGACTCTTCTAATGTAGCATGAAATACTTGCAGAACAGAGGGTACAGTGTAGAGCAGGGAATTTTGGTCAGGTGGTAACTGAGTGCATTGGGAAGATGAGGGATTTGCCAGGTATGTGGCACGGTAACATTTTCATCAACTAAAAGGATGCCATAGCCTGAAAGCTGATTCCAATGCAACTCCTCTGCTAAATTCTGCAGAACAGAAAGTGTGTGGGATGCTGAAGTGGAGGGAAATTCCTTGTTATTTTGGAAGTGAGAGACCTAAAAGAGTGCAAAGACGAGGTACAAGGGGATGCCTGTAGGAGTACACGATACTCCAAATGAAAGCAGGCAAAAGCCGGATACTTTGAAGGGTACAGTTCCAGTCTTCGCGTGTGTTTTGGGCTGGGAGCAAGGGAAAGAGGAAAAGCTGGATTCTGTCGCTGGGGAAAGGTGTTGGCTGAGCAGAGTGTCAGCTCCACCCGCAGGGGCAGCGGGGGAATGCAGCAGGGAGCGCAGGGATGCTGCTGGTGCATTTTTGGAGGGAACGGGGAAAATCACAGCACGGCGTCTTCCTTCCGATTAGTGAACAGCCACGCTGTTTCATCTGCGAGTTTAAAAGGCGTTCTATTCCATGCTGTCACTCGTTCTTTTCTCTGTGCTGCTTTTTAAAGGCATCTCTCAGGAATAAGTTTTTTTGGTTTTTTTTTTTCTGTAGTGAACAGACCCTGCCCAGGATACTTGGCCCGTCTGGCTGGAATCTCACTCGGAACCAAGTGATAGAGGTAAGGTTAAACTCGCCATCAATTCTCACTAAAATGGAGTTCAACAGAGTAGAATCATGCCTGAATATCAATTTTCTGCTTCGATTTAAAGATATGGATTGTTGATCACGACAACTCTGCATCTTCTCAACAACTGCAAAGTGTCACTGAAGTGCTTCAGGCTATTTGCTTGTAAGCAAGACTCATTTTTGGCAGTTTATTCTCACCTCCTGTTTATTCTCCACCTGCAGCTGTTATTCCCAGCAGAAAGCAGTGGTGTGCTGCTCCTCAGGGCTTGCTGGCAGAGGGAAGGGACAGGGACTGATAACGCTGCCTAGAAACAGATTTGACTCCAGAGGAACAGACCTGGCTTTGAGCTTGTCCTGGTGTGTCTGCAATTCCCACCTGTGCAGGAGCAGAGCAAGGCCAGGCATTCTGAGCTCCCCATGGCAAATCAGTGGCAACACAACAAACTGTGCCTCTGTCTGTCCTGATCCCTGTGGCTCCTTGAGGGCAGGCAGGACACGGGATGGAGTCACTGCCCCTGGGCCAGACAGGACATGGACTGCTGTGAAATCAGTGAGCAGCCTGGGGGCTTCCTGCTGAAACAGATTTAGGAAACAAAGTAGGAAAGGCTTAGGAATATCCCCCAGCAACACAAATAAAAGATATCCTAAAGTCTTCTGTCTGTATTGGGTATACTGTAACTTCGTTCATTGCAAGCAGTTTGTATATTGAAAGAATAAGTCATTCCTACTTTCTCTTGTTCTTTTCCACTTTCTCATTTCTGAAGCAATGCAGAGCCTCTAGTTTGTCTCTCTTGTCAACCAAAGGTGGGCAAAGAGTCGGGATCCAATTTGGGATACAGTTCTGTACATCTTTCTTTCAACCACTTTTTTTGTTTTACTTTTAATGGCTCTAGCTAACAATGTTTCGAATTAGTCTCCAGAGACTGAATGATTCTGTTTGTTTTTAATAGATGTGACTGAACCGATTTTGGTTTGTTCTGCTGTTGGTAAAAAGTTTTTCCTGATATCCAGCTTAAACCTCCCCTGACACAGTTTCATGTCTTTTTAGGGGTCATCACGGAGATGAGATCAGTGTTTGCCCTGCTGCTTCCCCTCACAAGGCAGCTGCAGAACAGCTGTGAGGTCTCCCCTCAATCTCTTCTCCAGGCTGAAGAGAACAAGTGCCCTCATAAGTTCCTCGTAAGAGCTGCTGCTTTGGGATCAGTGCTGCTGGCAAGGGCACGCTCTGCTTTTGGTCTTGCCGTGCCCCCGGTTTGCCACATTCCCCCGAAACGATCTTAACCCAGGGATTTCTCTGTGTACTTTTTGCAGGATGTACTTTGTGCGGGATGCGCTTTGACTGGGCGGGCTCCTGGCTGGAAGCCGGGACAGATGCGGAGCGCTCGGGCAGGGCCGCGGGGAGGGAGAACGGGACCGAGCGGGTCCGGCGGGCAGGGGTCGGTGCCGGGCAGGGGTGGGTGCCGGGCA